>PVJI01025284.1:0-20683 GCA_004026765.1 Micronycteris hirsuta | reverse complement strand
TTATTTCCATGAGGGACACCACCACTGAAAATGACAACGGGCTGATCCAACCCGCCAGGTGCTTTTTCTCGTCTCTGGTGGGTTTTGTTGGGTTTCTTAAAGAAACCATTCGCGAGCCCCGGCCGCTCCAGATTCGCAGAAAATGGATTCTGTAGCTGATGTGGAAATGAGAGCCTATAAAGCTAATGAGATATTACTGAAGGCTGCATAAACAATTAGCGGTATTAGCTGGGAAGATAAACCAGGACCTGTTGCCATCAGACAGAACTGCAACTAATTAAATCGAAAATTACAGCGCACGCGTCTGAGAACAAAGCGAGGGGGGTGGTGAGGATTAACGGGGCTAATATTGCGAAGGCGACAACACTGTTATTAAAAATGAGGGGGTGGTGTATTAAAACCATCCATTTCCCCTCCTCCACCCTTTGCTGGAGTCGGCTTTAATGACCGCGGTTGCCCGTCGCCCCCAAGGCCCCGGTGACGGTTTCAGGCCCACCTGCAGGTCCCCGGGGATTCCAAGCTTGCAGCTTCTGATGCTCACCCCGGGCAGCACGGCTGTGCCACCCGAGTGGAGGAGCCTTTTCCCAACCCTGCAGGCTACCCGCCAATGCCCTGGAGCGTGAAATGCGCCCCCTGGCTTCTGAGCAGGAAGAACCCTGAGCTGCATTTCACAAATCTCGGCTTTTTGTGTTACATTTGGGCACCCCTCAGTCTGGTTCTTGGGGCCATGGAACTGTGTGTCTTCCTGTAAAAAACGAGCAGTCTCCCTCTTTCATGGCTTTACCTGTCTTTCTCCTTGTCTTGAAGATCTGGGGGCACCCCAGGGACCCTGGCGGGAAGGGGGCCGAGGGCGGTGCCGCAGTAGATTCTTCCATCAGGCAGAGAGTGGGGCCAGCGAGCAGGCTGGGGGCCGCTCTGGCCTGTCTCCTGACAAACCCTGCGAGGCCAGGCTGGGAGGGCGCCTGCTCTCAGCGTTCCTGCAGCCAGCGGCTGCGTCCACGGAGAACCGGAGGCCACCTATCCCGGCAGAGGTTAAACTCCCACAAGCCCCCCGCCCCGCTGCAGTGTGGGGGCAGCCATTCCATGGTTAACGGCACCTCTGCTGCGCCCGGGGCCTCAGGTGGGCTCCCAGCAGAAGTGCTTACTGTCTCCCATTTTCTCCACCAGGACAGTCCTCCCCCTCCGGTCCCTGGGGCCCTTTCCACATTACTGCACAGGCTGGGCAGGGGGACCCCAGGTGAGGAGGGCTTTCTCTTGGTCCCCAATCCCCGAGGATGGACCACTTAGCTTTGCCCTCACTTATAGTCGGTCTTCCACCCCTCCCTAGTTGATAACGTATGTGGGTTTAGTTTCCCTAAGAGGTAAGCCCCAGGGATCCTGGAACTGCACCCTATACTTCCTTACACACATACACACACACCCCACCACACACAGAGACACACCCAGACACACACCAACACACACACACACTCAGAAAAGTGCCACACACACACACACACACACACACACACACACACACATCACCCCTATCATGGCCACTTCTGCCTGACATGCTACAGGGGCTCAGGACTGGTCATCATAAAACCAACACTAATTTAAATCTGTGACATCCAGCCCTCAGCACACCAGTTCAGCTCTGCCCCCTCTAAGCTGCTCCATTAGGAAGGAGCAGCCCCTGCACCTTGCTGAAGTGTCCCTCCAGCCTTGCTGCCTCGCTCCAGGGCTACCCTGGCCGCTCATGGCAGTCTCCTGACTGGCCTTGTCATGAGAACAAGGTCCGTTTTCCACCATCAGGTGGAGAAGAAGCGTTTCCAAAGGGCCGATGGCCGTATCTGAGGCACTTACGCGGTGCGAGACCACACAGGAATGCCCTCCCTCCAGGCAGACAGCGCTCTGCCCTCGGGCAGCAGAGGAGACTCGGTGGGAGACAGTTGGAAGAGAACTCAGGGCTTGGCGGTGACTCTGAGCAGGGCGGCCACCTCCGCCCACACCAAGGGGGCGTGGCCACGTGCGCACTCAGCACAGGCCTCTCAACGGGACTGCACGATGCACAGTGCTCAGTGAGAACTTGGAGGGCTGCGGGCTCTCAGCTGTGGGGGCCCGGCTCCTGACGGGCCCTTTGGGTCCCACAGAGAGTTAGAAGTTGCTGATGGAGCCTCACCCTATGTTACCCGTGCAGGGAGGGGGCCAGGGGCTCGGCTTTCAGGGCTTGCTCTCGTCCTCTTCAGCTTCACGGCATGTTGCGATGGCGATCAATTAGTCCTCATCAGTGGCTCCTCTATCAACACAGAGATGCCCAAGCTGCCCATCCAGTCAAGAGCCAGTGACTCCGCTTGTTCAACAGGTTCCATCCTGTCATGCGGAAACGATTATCCAGACGAGAGACCCGCAGGGGCCGGGCACGAGCGCCCCGGGCGACGCAGCCCACCTGAGACTGGAGCGCGGAAGCGCTGGTAGTGTAAATACCGAGATTCTGCCGGTAATTAAACAACCTTAAACCTACTCATTATCTTCAGAGTTACATGTTAATAAAATTACTGGCAAACATTTCATAAGTTAATTCTGAGAAGACTTAAGCGCAGATAAATTTAATTAATTCTATATTTACACTAGCTTGTGCGCTTTTAACGTCAAATGGTTTTCTTTTTTTTTTTTTGAAAAGTCTAAGAGCGTATAGGCACGCTGCGCGAATGGGGAAATGATGGTGTCACCCTGAAACTGTTTGGAGAGGAGATCTGTGACAAGGAATGAGGCTGGAGGGAGACGCAGCTCTCCACACTCAGCTCTGATCAACGGAGCGTCCCACGCGGGCCCGGGAGGGGTCCTGGGATGAGAACATGAGGCACCGATAGTTTTCTTATCCTCTCAGTTCATTTAAATCACTGCAAAGTGCGCCGTCCATCAGGTGGGTTCTAATGCTTTGTCCATAAATATGCCCACATCGTCAACATGGTGGCCAATGATTCGCAGGATTCACAGTAAAAAAATTATGGAGACCTCGTAGTCCTTTTCTCAGAAATGCATTCAACAGATTGTTTCAAACCGCTGTCTGCTCTTCCGTGTGGCCCCCTCTGGACCCTGGAGGAAAGGCCAGGGCCACATACGGGGACGTCAAGACAGACCGGGTGCCATCGGACTTCCCGTTTTCAGCACCGGGCTGCTGGACAGCTCCGCGGCAGCCGCGAAGTTCCTCCTCTCCGGGGACAGCTCACGGTGCCCAAAAGGTGACTGTGTTGCACGCTCTCATCCTGAGAGTGAGTCTCTGCGGGACCTAACGTGAGGTGTGTGTCTTCTCTCTGGCTGCATCAGAGAAAAATCCAGCCTGCAAGGTGGACGCCCCCCACCCCCCCAAACTTTGAAGGGTGCCCGTGGCTGCCAGCTCGTTGATCTCTCTTGTCTTCATTTGCTGGAAGGAAAAGAAAGGTATTGGCTCCTCATTAACCCACCTAACCCTGCTGTTTCAAATATCTCCACTTCAGTGAAATACTGCGTTAAGGTTAATGACTCAACTGTGCTTCTAAGCATGTTCTTTTGGAAGGTAATTCACGCACACCAGTGGAAGTGTGCGATGCCATAGCCTGCCCAAGGTACAAGGTCAGGGCCATTTGAGGCAACTTTTATTAAAGCGACAGGCAGCAGGTTGGAGGTGAGGGCAGAGTCTCCGCTAATTACTGACACTTCGCTCTGGGACTGATTAGCTGTCAGAATTGGGGGAGAAGCTGGAGGGTACGAAGGATACGGTAGGAGGAAGGCTTTGAACCAAAGCCACAGATGTCTCTCGTGTGGGAGGAAGCCAGGACTCTGTGGTCCCTCTGCAAGTTTAGGAATTAACCTTTTCGTTTAGAGCCCGATCATGAGTCCTGCTGAGGGGGGCCATGTCGCTGGGCAGTAAGTGGGAGCAAAGACACCCCCCAGACGGGGTTTAGCTGCTTTGCCTGAGACGCTGCATCGATAGTGGGCCCTAGACCTAAAATCTCTCCACTCAAAAACTCCTGCTGGTCTCAACAACACTGAAATCCACCGTCGATGTGGGCATCAGTTCTTGGCTGTGTTAATTTTTAATAAGCTGATTGCATCGAATCTAATCATGCCACAGAGGGCAGTTTTTATATTTTATAAGCACAAATAAATCCCTTTCCGATCTTCAGGCCCCTCAGTGGCTGTTTGCAAAGGCCTTTGGGTAATGTGCTTCAAACCTGCACCTCCCAGAATCATCCCCGACTTGTAAGTACCGCTGGAAGATTCATTGTTGCCTAAATAATTGAATCTATTTAAAGAAATGAAGCCAATTAACTTTTCAGTTTATGACCAAGAAATGATCTCACCATGTGCGGTCAGCTTCTGCTCAGTGTCTGGGGAGTCAATTATTGTTTGGAGCTCTGAAAAATCCAAACAAGAGCCTAAATGACATCGGACAGCCGCTTCCTCGGCATTCAGCCGCGTGACCTCTGAGTCCGGCCCTGATGGTGAGACACCGGACCGGTCAGCTCCGATGTGGCACCAGCAAGCTCTCCACACGGGCATTTCCACCCAAACCCTCAGGTGACGCTGGCGAGCTGGGGATTCACGCCTCGATGTCCAGTGTCTGCCTCGTTTGCTTGTCCCCTCACCTGCTGCCCCTTTTTAGTTCCGTAAGCAGCCCAGTGCCCTCCTAGTTCTCCCTGATCTTGAAATTTCTTCCTTAGGCTCCCTGTGCACATTAAGGTGTAGGTGATGGATGAGAGGTTGGAAAAATGTCAGCTTTTCTTGTGGGAATGTGCATTTTAAATAGGCAAGGGCACCTGAGAATAAAGAGAAGGGAACACGGGCAGTGGCAGGGTTAGATGGGACCACCACAGGCTGAGACGTGGGGACGGCTCTGTCCTCCATGGGGTCTCGGCTCTGCTCTGTGCATGGACCCCCTTGTCCCCCCCGGACCGCCACCCACTTCCCGAGGCGAGTGGTTTGCAGCACGGAGCCAGGGCCCACGAGTCGGAGGACTGAGACCACAGCGATTTTTATTCCTTGAAGGAGAATTCAACCTTCAGGGTCAGCATCGTAAGGGCTGCCCCTCAACGATTCCGTGAGAAGGGAAAGACCAGACCCGGGTGAGGGTTGGCAATGAACCCATGGAGACCTGGGCGTGAGCCCTGCGGTGGGTGGCTTTGGGGTGGGCTGGTGGCGGGGCGAGGAAGGGCTACAGCTGGGAGTGTCCAGGCCAAGCCAACCCCTCCCATCGGGGTCGCCTCCCTGCCCCCAGCTCCTTGGGGGTCTGTGGGCAGGTTGTCCACACAGGCTATGACCCGTCCCCTTGGTCACCTCCATGAGCACATCCCCCGGCTCCTCCCCTGCAAGGTGACCTTGGAGAGGGCTCCCGCGCCAGAAGTGTTTTCTGGAACAGTATGTGAACAATGGAGGCTTTGAGGTCACTGGGGGTCCCTGGACGGGGGTAGAGCCAGGCTGTTGAAGCGGTACTGTGAAGGATGTCCACATGCCCTGGGTACTGTCTGTCCCCCGCCCCTGGGGTCCAGGCAGAGTGAGTCTCTCCCTCAAGCAGGCTCTGACCCTGGGCGGAATTATTTCTTGGGCACAAACATGAAGTCAGTTGGCTCCATTTCACTAAGTGGGTCTAGTTATTTACGCCCCAATGAAGGTTCTGGTGACAGCTCTATTGAGGGTGCTCTTAACCGTCCCTTGCATGAGGGACCCAACCGGTGCCCTGGTACCCAAATGAGTTACCGTAGCGATGACTTACCAACCCTGGGGCCAGGGAGACAAAGGCGACGAGGACTGTGACCTGGGAGCTGCCTTCTTGGATTAAGGTGTCCAGATACCACTGCCACCAAATCCGAAGTTTATCCAATGGCATCCACCCATGTCCAGTGTCCTGAGAGACTGGAGAAGCCAGAGGGTCACGGCTGCAGAGATGAGGCCCCTGAGGCGCTGGCCGTCGGCTCGCAGGCAGCAGCCCTGGGTTCTGGTTGGGAACCGAGGCTGCGGGGGTCAAGTGAGGGTAGCCAGGCTCCGGGGCGGGGCCTTGAGGCCGGTGTCCGGTGACTAGGGCAGATGCGCCCGCGGGAGCCTGTACGTGATGAGCACAGCAGCCACGCGAAACGAGTGAGGGAGTTTCTGAGAGGCAGGTGTTACCCGGTGACATCATAGACTGACATTAACTTCTCTGCCTCATAACTGGGCACTGAAAACCCAAATTACAGTTCACTCTTGATCCCTCCATCCTGAGTCCTGGTACTGGCGCCCGGATTATGGGAGCATTTTAAAGAGTTTTATTTCCGTGCAATTTGAAACAGACATGAAAGCCTGAGCTGCAGACACGGTGTGTGCATGCATGTGCAGGCGTGTGCATGTGTGTGCATGCGTGTGTGCTTGCTTCTCAACGGCCACAGTAACGATTTTTACAAAACTCAATGGCCCTGGAGTTCTCGATGATGGTGGTGGTGTTGGGGAAGGGGGTGGTGACAGCTGTTGGGATCTTCAGGGGCCCCATTGCTGTAACAGGGTGCAGCCAGGAGGAGGGCCCCCTAGGGGGAGATAATTGGCCCCACACTAAAGCTACACCTGCCCCAAATGCTGGCAGCTGTGGCCAATTGTGGGAGGAGCTGGAAATGAGACTCTGGGATTTAAACCCAGGCAGAACGCTGCTTGAGCGGCTTTTTGGGCCTTTTGGGGTCTCTTCTGGGTCCTTTGGGAGCTGCTTGGGTCTGTCTCCGGCTCTCCTCTCTGGGCGCTTCCTGCTCCACACTGCTTGAAGGCTCTCTTGAGTGGCTCTTCTCGGGACCACACTGCTTGAGAGGTCTCTTCACGTCTCTCTCTCTTCAGGACCACATGGCTTGAGCATCTCTACCACACGGCTTGGGTGAGAGTCAGGGTCACGTGAATGGTTCTGGGAGCCTGTGTAAAGTACAGTACCCCAGACTGGGCAGTGGGACAGGGAAGGACTGTGTGTGTGTAAATAAACAATTCTTTTTAATTCTTTTCCTTTTGAATCTTTCCTTTGGCAGCGGGCAAAACGAACCTGGAAAGGGGGAGAAACCCCCGGGTACAGAAAAAGGGGGGGTCTTTCATCCAGCCCCCCATTTGTTCTGTAACAGTTTTTGGTGGGCCAGCCAGGAGTATATTTGCTCTGTAACATTGTGACTCCATTTGTCCCCCCAGGTTCTGACCACATTGAGAAATAAAACAAAAGCTGCCGCAGGAGGTGCACATAGGAGCCTGCCCCCTGGCAGAGGTCAGACTGGACAGCCTCCAACGTGTGAGCCCCTGGAGCTGACAGTGTTGGGGGACATGCCCGTCCCACCCAGAACACCCCACACGGGACCCCACCCAGGACACCCCACGCGGAGAGGACAGAGGACGACATGGGCTTTTTCAGGAGCAGTCTTGGTTTTTTTCTCCCAAATTTCCAGTCAGCTGGGTCCTCTCCATCCCTGGGAGAGAGAACAGAGAGCGGGGTCATGAAAGCCCCTGCACCGGGCAGAAGCCCCCAGGTGCTGTATTCCTGGGGTACCCGCGTCATGTCTACCTTCGTAAAGACCGGAAGTGGGCATCTGCCCCACCCCACAGGTGGGAGGCTGCCGTGCTCAGCGGCTGCTGACCTGCCCGGTGCTGTACAGCTGCGCAGCGGCGACACAGTGGGTTACACCTGGGGTCTCCGGGGCCCGAACTTCTCCCGGGATGAGGAGCTGAAAACTGCATGGAGCCATGATGCCAGGTTGTGGTCCAGGGACTCCTGGGAACCCCCCGCCCTCCTGGGGGCCTTCGAGGGTCAAAGCCACACTCATCAGGACACCGAGATGTCCCCCTTGTGGGTGTGCAGCAGTTTCCCCATCACGTGACGCGTCGGGTCACAATCGGCTGAGTGAGGCAGCAGCTGAGGCGTCATCTGCAGAAGCCAGAGGCTAGAGAGATTTGCGGCAATTGGGAAATAATGCCTCTGTTGTCACCAATTTTTTTTGTTTTATAACATAGAGTTATTTTATTAAAACCTTTATATTAACATGTAATAAGCTTACTATTGTTAATGAGATAATAAGTAGTTTAGATTTTTCTCAGCTTTAACTTCTAATATGATCACGATGGATAGACCCAAAGCACAGCTCCAAAGTGGCCAGCCGGCCGCAAGCAGAGGCGGAAGCGGGGTTTTGAGTCGAGGTAAAGAGGCGCGTCTGGTATTTCACCAGGCGGGTATGTCTCATGAGAACACAGGAAAATCTCAACAAAGACCAATCGCTTCTTTTTTCCTTTTAGAAAATGTGAAGACTGGCCCAAGCCAGGGAACTCCGAATGGAAGCCCGCCCTGGAAATTTCACCTGCCCCTTTTTCTCTGCCTGAAACCGGCGAGGAGAATTCTAGCTCACGGGCTTTGCTCTGGCTTTGCTCTGTTCGCTCTGGCCCGAAAGGATCAAGTCGCCTTGGGGGCTTCCGGTGAAAACCTTGGGGGGAAGGCCACATGTCCCCCGAAGATAAGGAGGAGGTGTGGCTGCTTTGTGACCTTGGTGAAGACGCAGCCCCACGCACGCTGTAGGTGACCAGCCTCCCCTTGGCGTCAGGGGGGCTGGGAGGAGGGATGCGACTGCATTGGCGGTAATGAGGGTGAGGGCAGCTCAGAAAACCAAACCAAACTGGACAAGGCTCTGGTCGCTGGCCAAGCCAACGGCCGCTGAAGCATGGCAACGCACCAGAGCGTTAGCACTGCAGGTGCATTGGGGGTCAGCCGCCGTTTCACCGGGAAGGAGAGCAGAGGAGCACCCGCCCACCCCAAGGCCTCCCTGCTTAGGGTGGGTCTGCAGATAGCCTGGTGCTCCGAGCCTGGGGGGCAGGCGTCCTACAACCAGCAGGTGCATGTCCCCTGGATGCAGGGTCTCAGCAAGGCCGGCCGGTTCTCCACACTCACAGACTCTGCCCTCTGCCCCAGGGGTCAGGGGGGAGTCTCCCTTCCATCCTGGCATGTTGACCCCACATTCGACCCCCTCGCCTGAGCCCACATCCTCTTACGGGCTGGGAGTGGCTTGAACGGCGTCTCTGTTACCCTGTCTCCCAACACTGGCCGTGGACTCTTGGCACACAGCTCATGCCGCACGCGAGTTTGGGGAAGGAATGAACATAGAAGCTGACGCACGAGCAAATAACTTGGTGAGGGGTCGGGAGCTGCTCGTCATGTCGATGGTCCAGGGAGGCGTGATGAACACACGAGGCCCTGATCGTAAACACCGAGGACGTCTGAGCCTGTCTGAGAGACAGTTTCCCTCCATGACAGACGGCGTACCGTTGCCCGCCCCCCGTTCGTGGGGACACCGTCCAAAGCCCCCGTGGGAGCCTGAAGCTTCGGACAGCACCCAACCCCATGAAGACTGCGTTTCTCCTCTACACACACGCCTATGACAATGCTTGATTTGTGAATTAGGCACAGAAGAGACCAAGAACCCCAACAATAAAATGGAACAACAATAGCACTCTACGGTAATAAGCGGTGCATGAATGTGGCATTGCTGAGTAAGATCAGGGTGACTTCAACCCGAGCACTGAGACCCCGCGACAGTCGATCTGATCACCGGGAGGCTGTGAAGTACCGATGGGCGGGACCCCCTGCAGTGTGGGGACTCTGGGCAGAGCGACCAGTCCATCCTTGGCAGGAAATAGCGGAACAGCATGAGAATGGAGGACTCTGCTCAGAACAGCATGTGATTTACAGCATATGAAGTATTGATTTCTGGAATTTTCAGACGGCTGTAGACCCCAGGTAAGTGGAACCACAGCTAGTGGGGCTGCAGGCAAAGGGGAATATGGTCCCCCATTGTCCTGTGAATTCCGTCAAAACTTGGAGAATGGAGGAGACTGTCCTCAGGGTTTGGGCTGGTCGCTGGCCAAGGGCACCGACCAAAGGCTGGAGGCTGGGATCCACCACAGGCCCTTGCAGGCTGGAAGTCCCAGGGCTTTGTGCCCTGGCTCCCTCCCCTGGGCACCTGCAGGCGGCCAGACCCTCTGCGCCTGCGGGGCTCACAGCAAGCCAGTGGAGGTCCCTGAGCCTGAAGCGCAGGGTCTTGTCAGAGCAAACGGACAGGCGAGGGCACCTCCTCGGCACGAGCGTTGTGAGCTGTTAATGGAGCCACGAAGGCGACCAGCTCACTGGGCCTCAGGGAGACGTTTCCCCGGCCGAGGCATCCGGCAGAGGCCACCCGAGCTGCCCTGCTGGCACGTGTCTGGTCTCTGAGACCATGAACTGTGGGGAGGGGCAAATTAAAATCCTCCCACATCCACGATCCTCCTGACCCATCTCCCCGAGCAAGCCTTTCCCCAGCCTGTCTCCTCCTGACTTCCAGAACCAGAGAGAGGGGCGGAACGAGACATCACACATCAGCAGGCCAGGCGCGGCCAGGGACCAGGGGCGGGCACTTGACCTTGCAGCTCTGCCTTCGACGGAGGGAGCTCCCAGTCTGCAGAGTCTTCGCTGCACCAGCCATTGGCCTGAAAGTTGCCATTTCATGCAAGAGACCCATCTATCGGGGCGAGACAGTTTTGATGGTGATGAGAATATATGAAAGTGCTGAGTGGATTGTATTAAATGCAGCAAAGTAGGTCAATATTGTCGGGAATAATGAACTTGCGCTTAATCAACATATCATAAGCAAAATTATCTGGGAAAGCACAGCAAGTTATTGCTGCTGTACTTGGTTATTTGACTACTTAATCTTCTAAGATATGCACATAATAAAATAATTTTGCACATGGTTAGAACTAATTTTTCGACAATTGTGCAAGTGTATTTAACAGTATGTTAATAACGCATCAGGCGGTGTTTGAGGGGGAAGTGTTTTCAACTTTGTACCCGGTGACATTGGTCCGCCCTGTGTCCTCACGCCCAGACGTGTCGTGGCATTCAGTGGAAGCAAGTGGAATTAAGCGTGGGAGTGGGCCTGCTGCCCACGTCACCGGCTGTCCCCGGGACAAGGAAGGGCTCTTGGTTGGTATTGGGTGACTGTTCCCTGATATAAAACCACTTTCAAAAATTCGGACGCAGCCTGCTGACCTGGGGAAAAACTGCAAGGGTGAGCCATGAAGACAGCAGTTCTGCACCCCAATCTGGGTCGCTTGGGACCCGAGCAAACCACAGAGGGCGAATCTGAGCAAGGCAGGGAGGAGACAGAGCTGGGGTCCCCCTGACCAAGCGCTTGTGCCCGAGTCCCGGAGCCATGTTCCCAGGCCACCTGCCTCCGGGGAGGACACCGGCCCTGCTTTGGCTGTGGGAGCGTGAGGGCTGGAAGTACCTGGTGCGGGTTCTCTTGGTTATTGTTATTGTTGTCATTGGCATCATTGTCACCATCGTCATCGGCATCCACACTGCCTTCATTACTGTCATCATCATCGTCACTGTCGTCATTATCACCATTGCCGTCATCCTCATCATCATCGTCATCACGGAGGTCAGAGAGGAGGCACCTCCACATCCAAGGTGCGTTCGACCCACAGAACTTGATGAGGGAATGTTCTTCAGCTGAAGCAAAACTGCCAGGTGGATTGGCCCCCAGATGGACTGGACTCATTTTGCAGGATGGGCTCTGCCTTCTGGTGCTGTGGTTTCTCACCCCCTGATGGGGGGGTGAGCGGTGGGAAGACCCTGGGTCTGTGTGTCCTGACAGCAAGCAGAGCCGACCAGCTGACCGGGTTGGGGGATGGGAGCCCGGGGATGGGCAGTTCAGGCCACACACTTGAGCCTGTGCTGAAGCCCAGACACTGGACTGCGGTCAGCATCGCCTAGCGGTCCCGGGTCCCAAGACGGATGGGGCCAGACACACACTCGCCCTGTGCCTGCAGCTCCGCTCTCCCCGTGACAGTGACCTTCACGGTTTAATCAGTCTGTGGCAGAGAGCCAGATTGCTCCCGAGTACAGCATAATGTCAGATCAGTTTCAGGAGTTTTCTGGGTGTTTTTATCTCTGCAGCGAGGCTGTAACGACCCTGGCAGCAGCTGGCTGGGCTGCGAAGCTGCTGCTTCAGAGCAGCTCGTTAGGCGGTAATGGCATTTCTGAGAGCAGACGCTCACCGGAGCAGCCGGCGGCCGCCACCGCCTGATGTGTGCCCCTCGTCAACGGCCCGGCTGGCGCACGGTGGCCGGGGACCACCCAGCACAGGCCGCTCTGGGGCCAGAGAGGGGCTGTGGGTGCTGTTCTCCAGGGGAACGAACAGAGAAACCCAGCGGTGGTAGGGGGTGGGTCGGGGTGACTTACTCCCTCTCCCCAGTTTGGATTGAGCATAAATTCTGCCCCCAATGTGGCTGCTGTATTTTGCAGGGTGCAGGTTGGGGGGAGAAGTGGTCTTGGGAGGGAGGCAACCCCTCCTTTCAGTGTGAACCTAACCCGGTAACAGTCTCGCGGCCTCAGAGAACTCAACCCTTTGGTGCCCCGCTCTCTTCCCTAGTGCAGTCATGTCACCGAGCGTGTCACAGCCTCAGTGTGTGACACACCGCCCTGCACAGTCTACTCATGCGTCCTGCGTGCCGTGGGCTGGCGGGCTCTGCGGTGGGATGTGTTTGGTAACTGTCGTGGTCACATTCACACCGCGGCTGTGTCTAGAGCCACGCAAAGGCTGGCTGGGTTGGAAGGTCCCTTCCACCTCGGGCCCCAGGCGGGGGTGCCCGGTGAGGCCACCCTGTCCCCCACGCCTGTCTGGGAGCTGGCCTGGGTGTCCCCACAGCATGAACACCGCAGGCAGTTGACTTTTACAGAGCAGGTGGCTTTCCAAAGACTGAGCATCCTCAGGTGGCGGAGACAGATGCCAGTGTCCCAGGGCCCCGGGAGACGCCGAATCAATCTTGCTGTCATGTGCTAGACGCGCAGCCACCGAGTCCTCTCAGAGTCACGTGCGGGGGCTGGGCCCCCATCTGTCTGTGGGAGGAGCGGTGGAGAATCTGGGGCCGTCTCTAATCCTCCTCCAGCTGAGAAAATGACATGTAGATCCAAGGGCCCCCGGAGGAGCTGAATGAGGAGAAATGTGTAAACATCTTGCCGAGTGCCTGGAACAACAGACGTGTGATAAAAGCCTGCTCCGTTCTCCTTCCGCCCTGTGCCCCCCTGCCCAGGCCTGGACACACAGGCCTTCCCCCAGCCCCTAGGCCAAGCGACGCCTGTCCCAGACTCCCCCACCCTCCAGCCAAGGTGTGGGCACACCTGACCGTCAGGTCTTTAGATTCAGGTTGCTGTCCTCAGCCCTGGGTGCACCTTGAGAATGACGGATGGCCGTCCTGAGCCTCGCGGCTCGAACTTGGCTGTTCAGTTGGACAGGGGAGCACTGGGTTCTGAGATTCTTACGTGCACCCGCAAAGACAGTACCAGGGGAGGTGGCAGGTGACCCATCCCATAACCCACCTGGCTCGAAGTTCAGGTCAGCCCCGGGTGGGCCGAAGGGGGGCCCCAGGGGTTGGGAGTCTGGAAAAGCACCTCCGATGAGCAGTGGTCACCCATTCCCATGGGCAGCGAAGAGGAGACACGCAAGGGGAACAGCGGAGCCCTGTGGGGACAATGACGGGGACCCCAAGCCAATCCCAGCTGGGCCACTGTTTGTGGTTGGCTGAGGACACAGGGACTCTCTGGTGCCCAGGAGCCACTGGAGGATGCTGCCAAGGTCCTGCCAAGGTGGGCATGCATGTCCCCAGCACCCTGTCTCCCTCCGGGGGCCCCGCAGGAACTTCCTCCTCCCCGGATGCAATGCAACGCCCGTGTTCACGAAGGACACGGTTGTGGGAGAGCCCGGCAGAGACGGCAGCTCCATTTGGCTCCCATCAAATCCAGGATGGGAGTGATGGGTGTGAACACCTGGCTCTGAGCGGAAACTGCTGAGCACGTACGAACGTGACCCGGGCCTGGAAGGCATCTGCTGAGTCGTGCGCTTCCCGGGTAATTGGGGTTACGGGCAGTTGACTCTCCTTGGTCAGTGTCTGTTCTGAAGCCCACACAGTCTTCGGGGTGGGTGAGCACCCCCTTTCTAGGCCGCCCCGAGCCAGCTAACCCTCTCACTCCCGGGGCCAGGCGAGCTTCTCCTGAGGTCTCAGGTCTGCCTCCCACCGGCTCTGCTCTCCCGCCTGCTGGAGCCTGGGAAGAAGGCTGAGACGGAGTAGTCAGGAATTCGGAGCAGGATGGATCTCACACACCGGAGAGGCCGCCTGCCTTGTGCCACCTGCGTGAGCGTGGCCGGGCGGCGAAGCCCTTGGCTCAGCAGGTCCCTCCTCCGGGAGGGCCTGTGGAGGTCACCTGTGAACGGGCTTATGGAGGCCAGAGCAGAGCAGGTGGAAGGCTGGACGACCTCCCCGATGGGTCCGAGGAAAAATTTTATTTCCTCGGTCATTTACCAAGGACCTGCAGCCTCTCCAGGAACTCAGCTCTGCAAGTCATGCAAACCGGGTCTGTCGGCAGTCTCCAAACTTACTAGCTTCCCGGTTCCTCCGACGCCACCTCCATCTTCTCTGCAGAGCACCCTGCTTGTTCTGGAACCTTCCGTGGCTCCCCCTTGCCCCTTCAGGCAGACCCGAACTCCTGTCCCCATCCAAGTACCCAGCCTCTCTCCCACTTGCTGATCGGAACTGTCTTCTCTGAAGAGACCGGCTGCTGGCTGCACCCGCCCCCACCCCCGCCGACCCCCACGGACTCCACCCCCAACTGCAAATTCCTGCTGCCTGCTTTCTCACCAGGGTATTTGCTCGAAGCCAAGCCTCACTTTACTGAGGGGGCAGAAGGCAGAGGAGGGGCTCTGGCCTTGCTGAGGGGTGGGCTTCGGCAGAGACGGTGCCTTCTGCGGCGGCAGCACGGCTTTCGGCCGTACCAGCCGTGGGGCTGAAATGCCAGCATTACTCAGTTATCTGAATGTCCCGGCACCTCCGTCCGCGGGCACGTTAGCTCCCTGAACGACCCGGCACAGGGCTGGGACTGTCCTCTCTCCTGTTGCCATCGGCAGGGGTGTCTGACGAAGATACCCTGAAAGGAGATCCCTGTCATCTGACTTGCTGAGTGGCAGCTCTGTCACTCCTACATAAACTGTGGGCTTCCTGGAAAGCTCCCCTTTCTCCACAGATTTCTCTGGCTTGTGTTTCTTCCCTATGGTTTTCAGAGTTGATTTGGCAAATGGCAGAATGATGTAGGGATGTAGAGTGTGGGCACTGGAACTCGAGACCCAGGTTCAAATCCCGGCTCTGCCACTTTCTGGCTGTGTGGCTTTGAGCAAGTGACTTAACATCTCTGTGCTTTACTTTCTTCAGCGATGAGGCAGAGGAGAAGAGTAAACCCATCACACCGTGAAAGACTGTGGAGACCTGAGACGCCAGCAGTTCTGTGACTGCCCGCTCGGTGCCTCAGCAAGGCCTGTGCCTCAGCAGGACCACGACGTTTGTCCCCAGCAACCTCCGCGCAGGACGAGGCTGCTGTAACGAGTCAGTCACCGAACCGTGAGCTGCAGCGACATTCCGAGAACCTGTCTAGCTGAATGATGTTTGCTCCTCTGGGCAAACCCACCTATTTATCAAAAACTGCTTATTCATCAGCCTTTGGCCTGAGGCCCTGGCCTGGCCGGGCCCCCCAGGCCTGAGCGTCCTGGTCAGCTCTGTCCATGCATGAAAAACCCACCTCACACCGCGGAAACCCAGCCCCCGAACCGGTGAAGCTCGACCTTCTGCACCTTTGATTTCCGCCCACGAGGGATTCTCCCTTCCGGTCCTCAGCCCTGCGCTCAGCGCTGCGTGACCGACGGGCTGTCCCCGGGCTTCGGGGGACACGGTGTGAACGAGACAAGCACAGCTGTTCATTCCGACACCGAGGACGTGCCGAGGACGGGGCGTGCGGCTCCCAGGCAACCGGCTCTCCGCCGTCCGCACGCTCCGTTGGAAAGGCAACTCCGGGCCCTGGCCGGGCGGCTCAGTCGGTTGGACGTCACCCCACACGCCGAATGTTGTGGGTTCGATCCCCGGGCAGGGAGCGTGCAGGAGGCAACTCCTCGGCATTTCTTTCACATTGCTGTTTCTCTCTCTCGCGCTCTCTCAGATCAATAAACACAGACATTCTCAGGTGAGGACTAAAGATAACTCTGGTGCTTAGAAACAGGTATTTCACACTCTCTGTGTCCAACCACCGCTCAGGAAGGACGCTACCTGCACGAGTGAAGGGAGAAAGCGAATCACGTCCCCGGGGAGGAAATAGCCGCGCTTGTCAGAACTGCAGGGACCCGCCGGGCAGCCTGGGGCCTCCCGGGGGGGAAGGAACCCCGCAGCAGCCTCCCCCTCCCCGTCCGTCAGCACGGTTCCCGATTCCCTCCCCGTTCTGCATTCTGCTGTGGACGGGAAGGCAGCCTGCACCCACGGCCACCTCAGGGTTGGGGGCGGCAGGACTTCCGGAGCAAAGGTCCCCTCGCCACCTCTTAGAGACTCGGACACACGCCTCCCCACATTGCTCACCCCACCGTGGGCCAACCCCGAGGAACCACGGCCTTTTCCTTCCCCCTGTTTTCACAGGGCCTTGACCAGTGAACCTCCGTGTGCCTCGGTGCTACCGGGAGATGGCCGTCACCTCCCGCGGTGCCTTCTGGGGACGGGGTCACAGGCAGGACCCGCTTGAAAAGGGAGGCGTGCGGGAGTTCAGAATGTTCTTTTCTTCCTTGTTTTCTGATTGTTTACACTTGGATGCCAGTTCCTTCGGGTGAAGGGCAACCCAAGGACATTTCCTGAGAGGTGACAAGGTATGAAAAGAAAGCGCGGCGTGTGCGCACGGAGCCTTCTGACACGTTGACATTTCCTGTGTTTGACAACAGCATCGATTTTTGTCTCTGCCGCTCTTTGAGGCTTTTAGATCTGACCTGCTGGGGGAGAAAGTTGGAATGGGGACCAGGAGGAGGGCCTCACAATCATCGCGGCTGAAAGCCAGTCACAGTGTGAGGGGCAGATGGCAGCGGGGGGCGGGGGACGGATGGCAGCGAGGGGGGATGGGTGGCAGTGGGGGGGGCAGAGGGGGGAGCAGAGGCCTCTCTCTCTCTCTTTCTCTCTCTCGCGGTGACCCAGCTCCACCTGGGATGGAATCGGAGACGGCTCTTCAGAGTTGTGGGCTTAGCACTCTCTCTGTGTTTTTAAGCGCACACCACAAAATTACCTTTTTCCCTCTGAAATGGGTTTTGTCAGAACTACATCACTCCTTCCTCTCCCTTCCACGCCCTTCCCCGACACACGAGCCATCGGACTTCTTTGGAAATTGTTTTCCGAAGTAGGACACACCGCCGTGCTAATGAGCCACAGGGAGGGCAGAAATGTCAGCTCCGGCTCGAAATGCCAGCCCCTGGAACCTTTGTGATTTCAACCTTGACAGAGCACGCCGGGAGCTGCCTCTGTCCCCCCACCCCGGAGGCCACCGGGAGGGGACACTCCGAGGCCACACTGGGTGCACCATGAGCTCCCAGCTGCGCAGAGGCCCTGTCCAACTCGTTTTTCCGGGAAACTGGAAGTGAGGGAAAGACTTATTGGCATATCGCCACTAATTTGAAATTTATGATAATTCAGATAGAGAGGGTGACGGTGGGTGGGAGGTTTGCGGAAACGCATTCATCACGCAAACAAGATTGCGCAGAGGAGGGGCAAACCCCTCTAGCTGGCAGCGTGTCCGCCAGGATGGGAGGGACACACCGTTTATTTTATCGGTAATGGATTTGCCAATTACCGGTTCATCTCGTCCGGCTCTTTGCGAGGCCGCGAGGCAGGGACCTGCCGTCGGCCGGGAGCGGCGCGGTGCTTCGTTCTCAGAGCTGGTTGCTGACGGCAGAGGTGAATGCTGTTTTATCTGAGTAAGCACCTCAGGGGAAGCACTTCATCTTGGTGATTCCGCGTGTGGTCGGGTGAACCCGTCTCCGTGGGTTTGAAAACCTCCCACGGTGCAGAACCCTCCCTCGACTAGTTAGTTCACTGGCTCTCAGCCGGGGGCAGTTTTGCCTCTGTGCCCAAAAGACATTCAGCGACGCCAGGAGAGATTTCTGGTCGTTGTAAACTGGGGGTGGGGGGAGTAGGTGCTACCGCCATCCGGTAGGTAGAGGTGGGACCCCCACAGCAAAGTGGCTCCCGCCAGTGACACCGAAGATGGGCTGCCCTGATCCAGGGAGCTTCCCCTCGGTTGATCCGGGCGAGGGACGGGACTGTGAGCCTGTGCGTCGGGGTTCCGCGCGTCTCACGGCCATTCATGAAGGATGTGGACATTTCTGCTGCCTGTCATCCTGTCAGACTCAAGGGGCCCCGCAGCCCACACACCCCTGAGCATTTGTCTGCACACGAACAGGCCTGAGGACAGGAGGGAGGCCCCAGCGCCCCCGCCTGTGAATCCCTGGGTCTGGGAGGAATGGCATCTGGGCCGCCAGGTGGCTCCCCTGGGAACAGCACCTGAGAGCCATCTGCGCTCCCACTGCTGCCCCAACCTGGGCTGGAGCTGCCGCCTCCAGGAGCTGGGGCTGAGCCAGGTTGGAGCCAAGCAGGGAGAGGGTTGTGCACTGGCCCTCGTGAGTGGCAGGAAGCAGACCCCAGGGGGTGCTCTGCTGGTTCTGTACATTATCCCCTCGGGTGGGCTGGGGACTGGGTGAAACCTGCCATCTTTTCCTGGCTGCTCGGCCAAGAGTTTCATAAAATGCGATTCTGAAGCTTTGCATATGGGCTGGGGTGTGTCCTGGTGATGACCCTCAGCGAGACCAGGATGAAGACGTGCCCAGTGGAGCTGGCTCCCACCTTCCCCAGGAAGCCCCCTCACTGCTGTGCATCCAGCTGCCATGCATCCATCCAGCCCTCTGCTCCCAGGCAGGTGGAGCTGACGGGGGGCTCCAGGCTCTGGCCTGGGCTGGAACTCCTCAGAGGAGTCACCCCACCGAGGGGCCAAGAGCAGGGTGTGGAGTGAGACAGAGGCAGAGCAGTGTTCCAGCCTCACCAGGTGCCCCCCACCTGGCAGGGGAGACACCTGGTTCAGTTTCCTCGTATGGAAAACTGGGATGAGGATGCCCGGCCTCTAGGGTTGTCATGGAGACGGAGGTCCCATGAGCACAGTGCTCAGCCCAGTACTGCCAGGGGAGGCGCAGAAGGAGGCAGCGGACACCTGGGGAGGCGGCCATCCTGGACCGGCGCCAGGAGGTATGTCCTGGGCTCAGGAAAGGCGGGGAATGCTCTGGAAGAACAACGTAGGTCTCTTCCCCTTCTACCGGGCGCCTCCGACACATGAATATGCTAATGCAGGTGACGTCCCGGAGAGAACAAACAGTGGGCTGTATTTTCCAGACTTGCTCCATTCGCTTCACACCCGGTTCTTACGTTCACACACGGGCGGAACACTGAGGCGCGGGGAGTCACGCAGGAGCAAGAAAGGCGTGCGTGCTCTCCCTCGGGCGTCACCCCGGCGAGCAGACGATGCAGAGAGCTGACGACCCAGCTGACAAGCCGGCTGCTTGAGGTCGGAGGGTGGAGGCAGGACTTCAGGGAGATGCGCCACAATCCCAGGAAGGTCCCGCCACGGGCCATCAGGGCACAGAGCGGGCCAGGTCCCGGGCCAGTGCACATGCACGGGCCGCCGCGCAACAAGGGCGCAGTGTGATCTGGAAGCAGGCGGGGCTGAGGGGAGTCAGGGCCGGGCCTGCAGCACTTGATTTAGGTTTTCCAGGGATCTGTCAGGCTGCTGGGTTGGGACTAACACAGCGGGAGGCCACTGCAGAAGCCCAGGGGGTGGCAGGGGCCTGGGGCAGAGGGCCAGAGAGGGGCCGGCGAGGCTGGCGTGGACCGGATCCACGTTAGCGCTGCTCTGAACAAACACTTTGTAGTCGCATGTCACTGCGTGGAGAGCGGCACGCACACCTAAACCCGCAGCTGGAGGGGCCGTGAGGACCGGAGCTCGGCGGGGCCTCGACCACCTGACTCCGCGTCTCCCCGGCTCGGCCTCCCAGCGCGCACCGCCCTGCCCACTTCCTGAGCTCCGGAGCCACAGGCCGGGATGAATCTTCGCACTGGAGCCAGACGCGTGTTCCGCTGGTGACTGCGTCTTCGCTCAGCGTCCTGAGAGAACTGTCCTGTCCCGGGCACAGCAGGAGCGCGCCCGCTATGGTGCGCGAGGACTGTACGCCGAGCTCTCCCCTTCCACCGCTGACGCGCTGGGTGGGGGGCATCCCCGGTGGCTGCCACGGTGCCCCCCCCCCCCGTGTGCATCTGGGCTGCACGTGCCCCAGGATGGAATTTCTGGGCCCCCGGGGGCGCGCGCAGCCAACCAAGCTCTCTTTATTCTCCCGCCGTCCGGGTACGAGGCTTTCGGCCCCTCCCCACCTGGTATTGTCAGCGCTTTCTTCCCCCCTAAATTTTGGCTATTCTGGTCAGATCGTGGCGCTGTCCTCTTGGGACTTCAGTCGCCTTCCCTGGATGAGTGATGAAGTCGAGCATCTTTCCGTGTTTAAAGGGCCGATTTGGAAATCCTCGTCTGCAAAGAGCGTTTTCAGACCATCTGCCCGCTTTCCACTTCGCTTGTCCGCCTCGGCGCTTCACTCACGGGGTTTGTTTCCGAGTTCCATAATGGCCCTATGATTTACTTTTATAGCTTCGAGTTTGCTGCCAGAATGTTGCGTCTCGTTCTTAATGTTCCCGAAGATATTAATCACCGTTACTTTAAGGTGCGTGTCTGAAACCTCAGCCTCTGTCCGTCGCTGTGGGTTTG
>PVJI01025283.1:0-20689 GCA_004026765.1 Micronycteris hirsuta | reverse complement strand
CTCAAGCATTGCCATTTATGGTGAGACTCTTTGTATAACTAAAAAACCCATTGGGTTGGTTTACTAGAACAAAGGGATATGCCATCCAAAAAATTAGTGAAAGACATTTCACTTTTATAACAGAAAACCTTCAAAAATATCCCCGTTGAAGATTACCCAGACACCTCAGTGTCTCCTGGCTATGAAGACAGTTAACCTCCCTCTGGATAGGACATCATCATGGTACAGAAATTAAGTCCTGAGAATTAGAAAAAAGTTCTGAGAACCAGAAAAAAGTCAGAAATCCTCAAGTGATCAGCATCTCTTTGTCTCAGCTCTCTGACCTAAGTGTGATATATATCACATTTTTCATTTGATATCAGTGAGAGTGTAAATGTTATAAACTAAGAATTAAAGGGGGGTTGTAAAGTCCTGGATTCTACCAGGTTTTCTCGTTCTTTAAAAGCTGGTGTCCAAAGATACCCAAACATCCTTTCTCAGGGTGCTTTGAAGATGATGTGAGGCATCTTGCCATCTTACGTGTAGTGATAGGTTTTTTCTCATCTCTTTCCCCTACTGCCCTCTGGAGAGAAATGCTTAGCCATTCTTACCCTGAGGTTCTGTCCTCTAGTCAAACAACTCGCTGGAATTACGCTGGCAGAGGTGGTTAGACTTATCAAACGAGAAATGTGTCTGTCTTAATGCTTTGTCTTTCTGCGGCTGGATCAGGAAAGCCTGTTTTCTTTCATCCTGTTTCCCTTGAGGAACGGAAGGACACTAAGCATCAAGGGGACAACGAGTGGATTATTACCCAGGGGCATGAGCCAGCGGCTGAAGGGGAGACCTGGGGTCACAGAGGAGAGAGGGAGAGGATGAGGGAGTAGGGAGGAAGCACCGTCTGAGGCGCGTCTGAGATGGGCGCTGATAAACATCGCAGCATGTTTGATCCTGGCACAGTTAGGTCTTCCTTGTGGTAGCGGGTTGTATTTTCCTTTTATGCTCTTATGGTTTTCCACTAATAAGGGCAAAATTAAGGGGATTCATTTTCCCAAATAGGGCTTTATTCCTGCTTTTCTTGTTCCCCTACTCCTATGTCAAGCCCCTTTACATCAGCAGAACAGGCCCGTTTGCATCTATACTTCTGGCACGGAGGAAGAGAGAGTTTCTCAACCCGCACAGCACTCTCCCCCCGCAGCCCCGTGCAGTTGGTTCCTGCCTCTGTCAGCCACCTCACAAGGAGAGGTCTGGGTCCTGGGGAGACACGGTGTGAGTATGCAGCACCCTTGGGCCGCACAGTCTTCTAGGGGCAGAAGGGGCCTTCTGAGGCTGACCAGGAGGACATTCTACCATGACAACAAGTCATGTGATTGCCTTAAACCCATTTGGGCTCAGTGAACAAATGAGATAGAACGAGTGTGAATGGAAGTTGCTTTGAGTGTTTTCTTAAGTTATCCTTTAAGAAGGAAAACTTAACTCTTCAAAATTAAGGGTTCATGTTGTTTTTCAAAAGCATAATTTAGATAAAAATATTGAACTTCTGATCTTGTCCCTTAAGTCTGACACTTGAACAAATGCCCCTCTGAAAAACTGTGATCTTTTCTCATCACCGTATCTCTAGGAGCCCCCCAGTATTCTGCCCAAAGCCCTCCCGAATGGGTTTTTAAATGGTAGGTGAATACTGAGAGAATCACGAACAATTCCCAAGTGTAAAATATTATATCACTAAATCCACAAATCACATATCTGACCTATATCTACTCTTCTTTGGAGTGAATGCAGGTCACATCACATCGTGTTTTTCAACACAGTCCTTTAGAATGCTATTAAACTTTCACACATAGATAATACTACATCAAGTGAACTATTGGCAAACTGATTGGCAAACAATCCCACATCGTCATTAAGACTAACAAAGATATAGATTGGACTGCGGTTACAGTTCAAGATGGATTTGGAGAATAGCAAGTCATTGTCAGATTAACGAGTCACTTTTCTTGGGGTAAAACTTTTGCAAATCTTATTTTTGCTAAACCTGCTAAATAAAAGAACTGAATTAATGTATCGATAAGTAGCTTTCACCATACTGAGCCACTTTTATGTGTGAAGGATAGATTTTTTTCACATGAACAAGATTTCAAATTTGTGTAAGATCTTCTCAATACAAGTATTTCTAACATGTAATTTCATCTTTCATAAAAGTTGCACCGACAAAAAGTTTGACAGGACTAAACAAAATGCAAAGACCATGCTAAAATAAAATAAGTAACAAAAGAAAAAAATTTTATTAAGTTAAAATTAAGTTAAATGAACGAAAAAATCTAACCTGATAATGTTATGGCAGCTTCTCTTAAAATATCAATAAACAGGTGTAACTTACATATATGGTTTTTCAAAAATGCTGTATTTAAGATATTGGTGCAAATGAAAGGATGTAGAGGTAATCCAGGCGGTAGCTTTGAAGACCATAGATACTCAGAGAATTGGAGAGGTTCCTGGTTGAAAAGCTCAGTGAATTTCATTACAGGATTTAGAGAAATGGTGCAAGCTTAGCATGACCGGGACCTAGATTTTTAAGACAGCTGATGTTGACATATGTTCATATTATGTAAAACAACTTAGAGATGCTAATATTGCGTGGTTCCTCTGAGAACGACATTCTCTGTTTATAAGTCAGTTAGTTAAAAAAAAAAACAACGCATTTAAAAATCAGCACTAATAAGTGGCATGGAGTCATCCTGTCTGGCAAACATTAAAAAGAGCAATGTCTTAGAAACTGTCTTTTTGTGGTTTAGGTTGACTTTTAAGTCTTACCGGAAGTTAATTAAAATGAACTTTTTTTTTCTTTTAAAGTTTATTTGATCATCTTTGAGTTTACTCCCTTAGTGACAGATGCCAGAAAATTCCTCAATCCATGGTACTAATTGGAAAACAACTTTTCAATCTGGGTGGAGAGCTCAAACATTCCAAATTTCTCTTTTTAGTTGGATTAAAGGGTTTGCAATATAAATATCTTGATTTGGAAGAAATGTAAGAAATTTCAAGGTTTCCAACTTGAAACCATGCACAAGTTGGTTGCCCTGCCAAGCTTATTTCTCTAAATTCTTTTGGAACCCCAGGGTGTGGTCTAGACTAGGATTCCTGTGAACAATACCCAAGGGTTGGTCATATATATATATATCAGGGTATCCTTATTTTGAAAGCATGTATATTAGTTCATATCCCGATTCCTTTAGGGAACTTCAGTTTGCTTTGATCAGTATATCTCAGGGTCTATGGTATTTTTCTTGGCTTGTGCAGCAAATGCTTAGGAAATCGACTTCTGCCCTTCAAAGACAAGACTCCTGGGTGCTGATGATCATCTCTGTGTGGGGGTAGATTAGCAGCAGTTGTTTCCCAGTGTGCACCTGAGTGTTCTGATGTGGCTGCAGACAGTATTTGCAGTCATTGTTTTCAAGGTTAGCAGAGACTTTTCTCCGAAAAGAAAAGCCGCTGTGTTGTAAAATTTACCCATTGCCTACAAGCCTAGCAAGTTGGAGATATTCCTCATGTTCCTTTGAAGGGGTCCTTTTCTCTTTTCCTTTTGGCATCTAGTAGTTCATGTCACAGCACAGGGTGTGTGACTGGATACTAAAGTTGATTACACTGGGGGTGCCTGTGAGTAGTGCTTAATTCAGCAAAGCACCAGATTTCTTTCCTATAAGGGACAGCCAGGCTGTGCAGAATGAACGACTGATTTTTACTCCAACTTCAGTGGCTTAGCCTGGCAAATAAAATAGAGGGAAAGGGCAGAGGCTGGAACCCAGGGGTGGGGGCGATGCTAGGTTGAAGGAGAATCAGCAGGGGTCAGAGAAAAAGTTGGGGGGACTTGCAGGGAAGACCAGAGTAAAAACTTGCTGGCCCAACAACTAAGGGAAGGAATGTCATGCAGAGGGTGGTCAAGCCAAAATGTATTGCTTAAGAAAATGACAAAAGTGGTGTCATGTGGAGACTGATCCCAGAAGAAAAATAATTTTGTGAACATGGTATTTCTAAATTTAAACATGTTCAGCTGCACCAGCAAACGTTCAAACCACATAAGAAGATTTCACTTTACATATTTAACAGGTTTTCCCCCATACATTAGTTTCATCATTTATTTGTTTCACGGTGCATCGTAAACACGTTTCTAATTCACCATCCATTCAACTCTTGGTATAATAGTGGATTACAGCATCATAAAGGAAAGAGTCTGGTCTTCAGATTCATACCTGAGTGTGAATCACTACGTTTGCCATTACTACCTATGTGACCCCAGGCAAATCGCATCAACTTTTTGAGCCTCTGTTTCCTTATCTGTAAAGTGAGATATTTACAAAGTACCTACTACATGTTTTCTGGATCATAGAAGACACTAGTAATAGTAGCTATTTTTGTCACCATGATTACTGTTTTGAAATGGAGGCTAAGCTGATATAAAAGAGCACTTAAGGAGATTTTCTAATAAAGGAAAAGAAGTAAAATCTGAGGGTCAATATGGAACAAAGATGCGCAGCTTAAAATAACTCAATCCAGTACTCTCATTTGACAGATGAAGCACATTATGCCATGTGTCTTCACTCTCAAGATCATCCATGTTTTAATGAATTAAATAATGGATCTCTTTGGGTGTGAGTGACGTTCTCCAGAGACTATTTATGTATTGAGTTGGCCAAAAAGTCCATATGGGTTTTTGTAAAATAATAGACACATTTTTCATTTTCCAAATAACTTTATTGATTTGGATATTTTGAGCATGTCGGCTATCTCCCATGTGGTATGACACTGATTGTCCTCAATTAATGTCTCGATTTGATTGCTGTCAACTGCAACTGTTCTACCGGCTGTGGAGCATCATCCAGTGAAAAATCTCCAGCATGAAACTTCACAAACCACTTTTGACACGTTCTATCAGTCACAGCACCTTCTCTACACGCTGCACAAATCTTTTCTTTTTTGCGTTTCAATTGTGTTTTACCTTTGTTCAAATAAGAAAGCATAACATGTCAAAAATGTTGCTTATTTTCTCCATCTTCAATATTAAAATGGCTACACAAAAATTCATCAGTTTTGATAAGTTTTTTTAAAAAAATGTACGCTGATATGACAGCTGTCACAATACAACCAGAAAAAATTGTTTTGAATGAAGTTAAAGGCAACTAGGCACTACTGGAGCCATCTTACAGGAAAAAATCAAATGAACTTTTTGGCCAACCCAATCAAAGTAATTAATATAAAGATAAACAATGTGCTTTAACCCTTTATCTGTAGCTTGGAGATCAACTGAGCTCTGTATGGCCTCTTGGTTTTCTTTTGGTTTCTGTGGCAGGTGTGTTTATGTGTGTTTGCACATCCGTGTGCATCTGTGTACCCAATACTGGGTGGTAATAGGGGGGATAATTAGTCCTTTGGCTTTAATTTAAACTTAGACACTAATTAAGAAGCATGTATCATTTTAAATACTTCTAAAATATATTTTTATAAAAGTACACCACCCCTTGGAAAAAAATGTATATATTTTTAGTAAATCCTTAATTCATTTATATTTGTGTTAACCGATCACTTTGTGAGGTCATTTAATTTTTACACAACCAAAGTCATAAGACCTACATCTTTCATTCTTTGGTACTGTTTTGAAATAAGCATGCACTTGCTGACACATGTCTCTACTACATTCTTTGCTTCCCCCAATAGACAAGTTCAGACTTAGAAGGCAGAAGTCCAGTGGAAAGTACCAGAACCTGGGGAACAATATTTGCCTAACCACCCACACCACAGAATGCTTTCTTGGAATCTGCTGTGTATATAAAATAGTATCCTATCCATACGTGTACCATTTGCCTTTCTGAAAATAAAATTTGATTCTACAAGGAAATTACAAAACAAAAGTATTATTCTCTCAGATTTTACCAGATTTGTCTCCCCTACTACCAAAAAAAAAGTTCAGGGTAGTTTTAAAAATTATAAACTATCTCACATCAAACATGTAACCATTCATGGAAGTTGGCTTTGCAACCTCCATTTTTAGCAAAGGTAGTAGAGGCTTTATTTATAAGGAAAAAAAACATAATTTAAGGGCAGCTAAGTGCTATAAAAATTAAACCAGGTTTTTTTTTAATGTGTATGGAACTTCCCTTTCCATTCCTCAACAGTTTTCCTGACTATCCTGACCTGAAACTTTGTTTGCTGAGGTTATCTTTGACCTCTGACTCGCCCGGCCATGGACTCTTTATAGTCCATTATGTTTGCCCAGGGCATGACATGTCACCCCACCAGCCAGTTTTTCTCCTGTGAGAACTGTTGCCATTGGTTTCCACGACACCATTCTTGTGTCCTTCTTCGAGTCTTTCCGATTACTTTCTCCCTGTCTCCCTTGTATCCTCTTTTTACTTCGCTTATTTCTTAATTATCGGTTTTTCCTTGGTGTTTTCTTCTTGACCCACTGTTCCTACATACATTCCTGGGGCAACGTCACGAGGCCATGAGTCAAAGTATCGTGTGGATACCGAGGAGCCCCAAATTTCAGTCTCCAGCATCCTCCATCTGCCCTGGACAACTAACTCGGTATTTGCAGCCATTTTAAACCGAACACGTACACACTACAACACCTTTTCTTTTATGATCATCGCTAGAGTGACTTCTCTTCTGCTGTTTTTGTCTTACAGCATCACCACGCATCACACAACCCCTCAAATCTTTTTTAAAGGTAAACTGTGCCAGACGCCCTTCCCTCCAGGACTTTGCTCATGGTCTTTCCCTACCAGGAACGTTTTCTGATGTCCCTTCACTCAGTTAACCCTGAAGCGTCCTACGTATCTCCAGCTAATTCCTCACAGAAATTCTCTCAAGTTTATTTTTCATAAGCTGCTTCAGAACCGACTTTTCCTTCTTAGAACTTATCGCACACCGGAGCAAGACCCAACTTGAGTGATTACCCAATAAGTGACTATAGTTTTCATTTCCACACTGTTTCCTGGAAGCACAGGGGCACATTGGCTTTGGTTCACCATTTTATCCTCACCGACAGCCGATCACTGGAATGCTCTCAAGAAATCCTCCTGAATATTGAATGAGTGACTTTTTCTTAGGGCCTGCTGATGCCGTCCAGCTTCAATCAGCCACCACATCCTTTTCCTTCTGTCAAATCACATCTTTCAGATCTGCTCTTTCCTCCTCACCCCCAGTCTTGTCCTTGGAGGAGGTCCTCAGCATGCCTTGCCCACCACCAGATTCAACTCTACCCACCAAACTCTCAGTTATGTTAGTTTTTAGACACAAATACAGTAGATGTATGCTCCTGCTTGGGAATTTTTAATGCCTTCCAATTTTCTCTAAGAACAAACCTACGACCTAAGGCTGGTCTGCAAGATGCTCAAGAACATAATTCTAGCCTCCTTTTCCAATATCATCTTACCGCCTTATTCACCGTATGTTTCAGTCACGGCAGAAGTCTCACGTGCCTTGCACACACCATACTTTCATTTTCTGTGTTGGTTTCTTCTGCTATTGTGAAGTCCTTCATCTGCATCTTGAACTCTAACATTTATGTGAATCTCACAGTTATAAATGAAAAAATCCTTGCTTTGGCAAATTATTACCCATTTATATCCTTGTAATAAAGCACATTTCCTAACTCTCTATTAGCCTTTGGGTACAATGAATGAATGGAGGCATACTGTAACGGTAAGATCCTTTCTCTGACTTTATATATCAACTTCTTTTTGGCAAAGGGGACTCTGGTTTCACTTCCCAGCCTATTCGCACATTTGCTCCCAGTCATTTTTCATTGCCATCACTTTTTCTGCCAGCTGCATTCAGGTCACATTTCCTGCACCACCACGTTGGCGAACAGCAATTCTCTGCTCTGCTCCAGCTGTGGTTGTACAGAGATTGGTGGTATGTGTCCTCTTATCACATGTTCATCTTATCCGGGTGACCCTATTTTCTTGATTCCCTACTGTACCTCTAGTTATGTATTGCATGTCTTATTCATTTTTAAATATATCTATCTGCTTGCTCTTGGAGAAATTGGCACAGGTGTTTGAGGGGCCGGGCTGGAAGACAACCTGCGTAGCCAGCCTCCACACCCAAAACCTAGTCTTTTCATTACTCCCAGCCAGGGTTCCTGGTCCAGGTTTGTCTCTCCGGAAATCTCACATGAGGGCTGCGGCTGTTGGGCCAGCTGCAAGTTCCATCTCCTCCGGGCATCGCTGTCCTGTCAGTCACACCAGAAATTCCAATAAGCCACTTCTCCTGCTAGATTTCTCAGCTAACCATTGCAGCTTATTAAAGCGAGTCACAGACTGAAACCGAAAAACAGAAAGTCTAAAGAGAACACACATCTCAAAATTTGTGCATAAATGACTAGCTTTTGGGGATCTGTTGGTACTAGAAGTTTCCATATAATTGTTTTCAATATGTCCTCTGATATTCTTTGATAAAAATTACTAATGGGCCCCCAGCCTCCTACAATGTAGGTGATTTATGAGGAGAAGTATGTTAGTTCAATTAATTTGACAATTTATATACATGGCTCCCAGTGAAGCAGACTCTGGATCGCTTGCAGATGCAGGGGAAGAAAAAGTAGTTTGCACATATTCAGTGAGGATATTTGTGTCATTAGTCATTTGGAGTGGATCCCTGTTGTAGAGTTTAGCTCGCTGGAATGTGAACTTACTCTAATATAATAAGGGAGAGTAAAATATTTTGACCATCTGTCATTTATGAGATATTGGACTATAATCTATATGGTTTTTCTTCTATTCTTTTTTTTTAAAGGAGGGAAATATGATCTGTATTTAGGTTCATGGAGGTTATAAAATAAAAGAAACCTTTGTTCAGGAGAATCAGAGCTGTCCTTTATGCTAACCCTTGACAGGAACATTTCCTCTGTATCTTTATTACAATAAAGATGTGGTATATTATAGTGGATGTCTATAGGATACACATAAAGTGTATAACCTACCACTTTCCTTTAATAGGTACAGATGTAGTCATATTCATATGGCTGGCCTTATAATGTCCTGAAGGTACCCTTTGGAATTTAGTTCAGTAAAATACATTGCATAGGGGACTGTAAATACAGACTATGTGTGTGGCTCTAATGATCTAGCAAGTTGCTTGAAATTGAAACTTTCTTTGTTTTTTTTTTTTTTAAGTACAAAGCCTGTAGGACATATAATTTTATTTTAAATCTAGATTTTCTGCAGGATGGTAACATATGTCTTTTCCTATCCAGAGGTAAAATATATTTTCCACAAATTTGGATACTGCCCATTGCGTTAAATTTAACTGAAAACAATGCTTATGTATATAGACAGTAAAAGTAAACAAAAAAACCCACATTCCAATTTTTAATATATCAAAAATGTTTCCAAGGCAATGTAATTGAAATGACTATAGGACAGTCCCCAATGCAATGGCAAGCTCTAACGGGACAGAACAGAGAGGGCAGGGAGGTCTCGTCCAGCCGTTGTTCTAGGTGCTTTTCTCTTCGTCACCCAGTGAAGCCACGGCAGCTTTCTTGGCTTCTTTAGTGATGGCGGCTGCAGTCTCTTTGGCTCTGCCCTTGAAGCCTCTCACCACATTGCCTACCTGGGACTCCTCTTCGGGGAGGAAGGAGGGGATGGTGTGCCTGTGGAGCGGTTCTGCCCATTAGAAGGGCTCAGGACCATGGGCCACAGCAGGAAGCTGCGCTTCAGCTCGTAGTGGAAGGGGGACCGTAGTGGAAGGAGGACGGAGACAGGAAGAGGTCAGAGAAGAATTCGGCCATGCTGAACACACCGCGGGAGGTCAGCCGCTGGGTACCATCTGCTTTGCTGGGATTCTCTATGGCCTTAATTGAGAGGTAGGCTGGATAGTCAAATCCTATCAGGTTGCAGAGTGGAGAGGCCCCATCACCCAACACCAGGTAGAAGGCCACCTGCCTGATGACACCAAGCACGATGTAGTTACAGTTCGTTTGATCTTGGCCTTGAGCTTGGCCAAGAGGTCAGTCATACAGTTCTCTTTATGCAGGAACCAGTGGAACCTCTGTCTCAAGGCCACAGATATGGCGGGGATCATAGGTGGCCGCCTAGGGCTGCTCCTAGAGAGGGTAACTGTGGGGGGCATGGGGTGGGGTGTGACAGGAGGAGCTCGAGGGGGCAGCGGTGGTCAGGGCTGAAAATTTCTTGAATTTCTTCACAAAATGGTAGAAATTCCCAGAGGTGTTTAGGAAGGGTGTTACCAGAAAAATTATGCAGAAAACAGCTGCTTTGAGGATTAAATGCTTTTAATAAGTTAATTGAGCAAAATGGCATAATTAATTGCCTAAAGATTCCTGGAGACAATGAAAACATATAAAGATGTCATGCTATCATATAGTCAAAGGTGATCTGTGGATAATTGACACAAGTAAGTTAAACCTCAATATAATTTTTTCTCTGCATTATTTTGTTCATTATCTATATTAGATTGTTATCAATATTAATCAAGTTAAACAAGTGGTCGAGTTTGTTTAGGCTGGTCCTTTTTACATACTAACTACCCTTCAGGATGCAACTCAAGTCCCACTACCCCTGAAATCTCTTTTCTCCTCTTTCTTTAATATGCCTTAAGTACAACAGGCCTTACTTAACCGGACAGTTATATCATGGACTTGTTTATATCGTATGCATAGTTCTATTGTAGTTGGCAAACTACATTAATGCAATACAATTTAATAGCATAAGACTTTATAAAAATTACTTTACACAGTTAAAGACGGAATTTAAGGCCAAGACTCATGTACTCTATCTGCAAACCTAGTAATCTTTTCCTTTCACATAAGTGCAGGTTGAATATCTGGGTGGCATAGATTCATTCAAACTGAATGAGCCTAAAGGATCAGAACAACATGGTAGAGTTTTATCAAGACATTGAATGTTTTATTTTCAGCCTTCTCAGAAAGGGCTCTGCTTGAGTGTATGTCGTATCTCTGTGCAAAATCATGTCTATTGATGTTACAGATAAATTCATGTCTATGGTTGTTGAAATAGGGGTTTTTATTGAATATATTCTATTGCTTTATACTGCAATGCATAAATAGAATATCCTTTTACCACAACTGTTTTCTACTAGTCTATCTTTTTAATAACTCATCAGTTGTTCAAAATATCATACATTTTCGTTGTGGATTATGATACATTTTCGTTGTGGATTATGATACATTTCCATGTCCCAGATTCAGTACACAGATATTTCAGTGGGACATTGCTGCCTCCATTAAGATTCTTCATCTCTGTCCTGGAATTTTACCCATCATTGAAATTACAATTACGTGAAATGAACAAGCTAACTGTTCAAGCATGCAAACATGAAACCTCATTTGTGATAATGGGATTTGACTTGCCTTTTCCTCTCACTTTTACTAATATAATGTTGATGCATCGGAATGTAATTAGCATAAGCAGCCTTAAGAAACGCTTTACTGTGCCAGAATACATGGATTAGAATTTTGATTATTATTGTTTTTCCAGACAGTGACTTTTGAAGCCAGGCCAAATGGATTTCTGGTTCTTCAGCTGTACTAATCAATGTAACTGTGAGTGTATGTTTTCAAGATTAATTTTATGACCAGATTTTCTTGTCTTAATGACAAAAATGTTACTCCTCTCCTGTGTCTATTGAAATGGACTGACTTATTTTTGGAGAACAATAGAGGGTAAAAACTAGAAAGCATTTAGAAAGGGAAATTCCTTTTCTTTTGCTTTACTCCTTCTCCTATATGTAGCTAGTGGGAATTGAGGTAAAAATAAATGTTTCACTTCCCCACTCATGAATTGTTCATGTAAAGTGAAAAGGCAAGTAGCATATAATATGGAAGATTAATCTCCAAAGAAATGTTAATTCAAAAGAGTTTGGCTGAACTGTCTTGACAAATAAGCAATGACTGAAATGTATTTGACTGAAGCTGTGTCCTAGTTATACAGACATAGCAGCCCATCAATGGGCAATATTTTTACATGGAAGTGTACTGGTAAAATATAAGGCAGAGCTTCATTTGAGGGAATCTGGCCATCAAGCCTCCATTGTCTCAGGACATTTCTGAGATAAGTGTGTGGCAGCTTAGGTTTCAACTCTAGTCTAGCGTGCAGTGAATTCGCTCACCACAGCAGTACTTCCTCCCATGTATGTGGCCAATGCCTCGCATGAGTTGCCATGTCCTCTAAAAGAGTAAATCTGAGCTAAGGTGTGTTTATGGATCTTATAATCCCAAATACAACATAGAGCACTGTCTAAAAATTATTGCCATATCCTATCTTTGCAGATGTGTATAAGTCATTTATTAAGATAAATACTTCAGCCCTGGCTGGTGTGGCTCAATGGATTGAGTGCTGGCCTGTGAACCAAAGGGCCCTGGTTCAATTCCCAGTCAGGGCACATGCCTGGGTTGCAGAATAGGTCCCCATCAAAGGGCATGCAAGAGGCAACCACACATTGATGTTTCTTTCCCTCTCTCTCTCCCTCCCTCTCTGTCTAAAAATAAATAAATAAAAAATATTAAAAAAAGGTGAATACTTCATTAAACACTTTTGTTGAAGCTGTAGTTTTTTTTTCGTTTTTTTTTTTTACCTTGGGAGCCCTAAAGAACTGTATGTATATATGAGTCCATGCGTGTGTTTGATGGAATAGTATTCATTTTGAAAAATGAAATTAAATGTTATGAATGCAGCCCTGGCAGGTGTGGCTTAGTGGACTGAGCACCAGCCTGTGAACTAAAGGGTCTCCAGTTCAACTCCAGGTCAGGGCACATACCTGGGTTGTGAGCCAGGTTCCCAGTAGGGGGTGCATGAGAGGTAACCACACATTGATGTTTCTCTTCTTCTCTTTCTCCCTCCCTTCCCCTCTAAAAATAAACAAAATAAAATATTTTTAAAAGTTATGGACAGAACCAAGGGGGAGGAGGGAGGCGGGGAAGGGAGGTGGGGTTGGAGGGGGTGGGAGGAGGGGAGAGGAGAGGATGCAGACAACTGTGATTGAACAACAATAAAGTAATTATTTAAAAAAAGTTATGAATGCATAGTTTGGAATACATAATTTTGAGTTTTAATTTGGGTAATTTAATTTAATTTAAGTTGAGTCAAGTGGGATATCATACTCTTAAATCAGGTGTATTAATAAAAGCATCATGCTAATTTTAAAATTTAGAGTAATAATTCTCCATTAGACAAGTATCTTAAATTAAGCATCTATAATATATTGAATCCCTGGTACAACATAAGATGGAATTACTTGTAATTTACTCTCTCTCTCTCTCTCTCTCTCTCTCTATATATATATATATATATATATATATATACACACACACATATACACACATGGTATTGGAATTTGTACGTTATAGATAAGATCTTAGAAGCCATGTCATCCTGGCATTGCAAATTGGTTTATACTCCTATGTTAACACTGATGAAATGGCAATGGATGCATGCAGCATTTCCTGAGGATTCTGGGGATACTTTTAGATTAGTGCAAAAAGTTTTATGGTTGATTGCTTATGTCTGCACAGACACAGCGTGGAGAATGATGGCAGGTATGTTAGGGATCTTGACATCTCTAATCTATTTCAATATAACACATTTACGGAAAAAAGAAAACCCAGGCATTTATATGCTAACTGTAATACTATATGACACTGTAGAGATTGTGCAATGTATTCACATACCAAGACAGTTAATTTTTACAACAGTCCAGTAAGGTTTGTAATATTTGAACCTAGGTGTAGATGACAAAACTGATGTTGTTTAAGTCCATAGAGCAAGTTCGTGCATTGCTAAGGTCAAAAACAAGGTCTGCTCTCTGCCAGCCAAGAATCCTTTCCACAATAAAACAAAAGATTGTCACTGTATCACTAAGGAATGTCTTTGTGAGTAACAGAGAATCAGATCACGGAGTGATAGGTTAAATGGGCCATAAATCGCATTTGTTTCCTATTGCTGCTTTAACAAATTACCAGAAATTCAGAGGCTTGAAAGAATTCAAATGTATTTTCTTATGGCCCTAGCACTCAGGAGACTGAAATAAGCTTTAGTGGACTGAAAAAGCAGGTTCCAGTAGGACTATGTTCCTTCTGGAGCCCGTGGAGAAAATCCTTGCTTTGTGTTTTCTGGCTTCTAGAGGTGGTCTGCATTCCTTGGCTCATGGCCCCTTCCTCCACCTTCAAAACCAGCAGCTCAGATTCTTGTTTCCTCTCTAACTTCTGCTTTGTTGCTCACATTTCCCCTCTCTGGTTCTGATCCTTCTGCCTACCTCTTACAATTACCCTCGTGGTTACATCGGGTTCACCTAGATAATGCAGGACAGTCTTCCCATCTCAAAACCCTTCATTTAATCACACCTTCAAACTCCCTTGTCAATGTAACATATTCAAAGGTTCCAGAGATTAGAAAATGGACTTTTGGGGGCTATCATTCACCCTACCACACATAAAGCTAGTGCAGATGTTCCAAAGATGGTGCAATAACTCATGAGTACCAATTCATTTTCTCATCAATGACCAACATTTCTTCCTTCTTTTCCCTCTGCCATCTTTAAAGTTTGGGCCTATGTTCTCATGGTTGCAAGATGACTGCCATAGCAGGAGTTATAACATTTGTCTTTAAGGTAGGAGTAAGAGGAAAGCGTGAAGGCAAGTTCTTTTCTTCTTATTCAGAAGGTGAAGCTCTGCTCATGAATTCCCCCTCTATCTCATAGGCCAGCACTATACAGGACATAGGGATACCACTAGCCACAAAGGAGAATGGAAATTTAGGTATTTTACCAATTAGTCTCTCTTTTTGAAAATAGCAAGGAAAAGAGAAGATTCAAAATGGGTGTTCAGTGAATCAACTTTCTATTGGTCAGAGTGTCCAGTTGCAAATTTAAGCAGATAAATTTATTACAGAATATCAAACTACAGACTATTCAAAAAGAGTAAATAACCTGTATTACTGATTACAAAGATTAGTGTTATAGCTAGGATTATACCCAGTACCCCACAGGACTTTCTAGCAAAAACATCATGGCTGCTACTGTCCCACGTGGGCAGTGGTCCCTAGTGGATCTGGATTCCAGAGGATTGTGTGCTACCCCCTGCCACGGCACACACTAAAAGATGTCCCCATCAGTGGCCACTTACTCATATGCATTCCAATCTCAGGTGCATCTGAGTCATGAAACCTGGACATATGTCCATCCGTACCCGCAAAGGAGTCTGGGGAATGTACGTCTCCTAGACCAGGTCCTCCAGAAAGCAGAGCCTGAGAAGATTAACATGCTGACATGTCATTTGAGAGGTACAAATTTAGGAGTGAGGGTGAGAAAAAAGTGGGGAAGGAGAAGGTGTTCGGTGCATTTCTGTGTTGGTTCCTGCTTCGCCTGTATGTCTATTGGTATGTTGTTGTTCTCCAGAGAAACCGAAAAGAGGAACTGATTCCCTTAGACGGGAAAGAGGAGGAGAAATTTATCTGTGGAGCTTCCTTTCATGTCCATTCCCTATTGGCCAGGTCAGCCTCATAGTGGCCCAGTTCCTTCAGTCATCCATGTTGTATAATTCAGCCCACTTGGTGACCGTTCAGGAAGCCAGGACCCACTCCTGGCACTGTGACATTTCCTCTGAGTACGTAAAGGAGCAAGGTATGACAGAAAGTGTTAACTAACATGTGAGTGATGCCAACCATGTGGGCCATAGCTTCGCCTCCGGGCAGGGACAAGGTCTAGAAGCGGATAGCACCTTTGGAAGGAAGGGGGCAGTTTAAGGAATCTAAATATGCATGGCAGGTTTTCAGCCTATCCAGTAGGGTTTTTGGTTTCTACCTTAAGAAGACTGTTTTCACAATGTAGAGTATTATCATGACGTAGGGAAGGTCTTCCTGAGCTAGTGGGCAGCTCCCAGGTGTCTATTACCACCGGAAATACCTTATCACTCCACTGAAGTACATTTCCCATGTCATTTCCTCAACAGCCACCTACGTGTTGTTGTTGCTGTTGTTTTCCCTGCTAAAACTTGCACCACTGACACTCCACGATGGCAGTGTTGCCTCTGTTTTGATCGGCATTGCATTCCCAGGAACTTTAGCACAGTGTAAGTTTGTGCATATTTTAGTTGATTGGACGAGTGAATGAATGAATAAATAGAAGATAGCACATAATAAACAAAACAGTAAGTGGCTATTGTGGGGATTAAGATAAATAAAACAATCCTAGACTGGAAAAAATTTCACAAAGGAGGTGGGATCTGGGTTAGGTGGTAGCATATGATTTTAACAAAACAGCAAGGAAAGCCGTATATGAAGATACATATGTGGGAATACTCAGTTTGTCCGTGGAATGGAGGAGAGAGCAATGCCTTATCAAATGTCTTGCAAACATGTTTACATCATAGGTGGATTTCTGCTGATCTCTCATTATTTTCCTGACTTAGAGCTCTGCAAAACCTTGTGCGGGAGAGACTCGGACCTTAATTCTATGGTGCCTAAATCTCTCCCCAGAGACATTTTCCTTCAGTGACCTGGGAAGCTGAACTTTCTGAATTGGATTAGTGGCACTTTGCTATTTCAAACTGAAACAGGATCCACCAGCCGACACTGGCTAGAGCTTTATAATCTACACCATCGAGTTTGTGGTCATTGCTGAAGTATGCGCGCTAACCCAGGGCGACAGGAAGTGGCATTAGAATTCTTTCTGTTTAGCCCTGTTTAGAGATGTAGTCTGAGATAATAAAAACAGTGCGTTTTTTTTTTCTGTATCAGAATACATCTTCCGTGTAGAGCTGCAGTGTACAAAGAGAAGCCAAAGGAACTTTTCATTCACTATGTATGTATTTCCTGGGCACTCAGTATTTCAAAGGAGCCTTAGGTTCCAATTCATTCGCTCTCAGCTATTTTCTTGTTAATGAGAGAGTGAATCCTACAAACCTTAATCCCATTTATTAAAATGCCAAAGCAATCTGTATCTTATATCAAATAATCATATCTGAGGTAAGCTTAGGGAATTTAGTCATCTATCCAAGGTTGTTTTTCCCATAGCAAAGTCTCTAAACAGAATTATCAAGTCCTTCAAATGTTAATTTGTCGAGAAAAACAGAATAGCTAATAAGGAAAATTGGATTTACGTTGTAAATAGAGTGTCATCCTGAAGGCTTCCATGTGTTCAAAAGGAACTATGACTGAAATATGACTGAGGGGAGTCTCCATCAAGCACACTGTGGTTGTTTTCCATGTATTACAGAATCTTGCTCTGGGGGGTGTTCTACCAAACACCACCACTGCTTTTTAGGCTTTTGGTGGGATGTGCAGATAAGTTATAGGGGCGACTGTGACTGTGGGATCCTGATTGTTAAAAACCAAACTACAACCGAGTAAATTTTAAAGATCTTACTGGCTTTATTCAATGATGCATGAACCAGGTAGCATTCAATCTAGCACATAGAAAGGGGCTCCCAGGCACTGTACGAAATGAAAGGCTTTTCGAGGCAGAAGGGAGTGGGAACCAGGTTAGTTGCTACAGGGTTCCGTTCCTTTAGGGGAGTCAGGGGTCTGGAAGGCAGCTTACAGAACTAGTGCTAACTAAGTGATTCCTGATCAATTGGTTTAAGGCTTTATTTCTGACAGAGGCAAAGACACTGTAGTTAAGTCTCAGTTTGGTGACATGGGGCTTAGCCTAAGTAACTTAGTTGGAGGCCTGTTTTTAACCTGGGCCTCAGCTAGGACTGTTTTCTATAGAACACACCCCTATTCATATACCAGATGGGGGCAGGTAGCTGCCTGGCTCTTCTGGCCACTCCAAGGAAGGAGAGAGAAGAGAACACAGCTTCTGTCCCTGCACATGGGCAGATGCCAGCCTGCTGATAGGACTTCCAAAGGCTCCAGGGTTTCCACTGGATGAAGCGGCCCACCCGCCATTTTTCCCTTAGAGAGTGGATATTGACCACATTGTAGTAGATGCTTCGTCCTAATGCCCTCCCTGGACTTCAAGGAGTATAAGTGCATTTGCTCCACAGCCCATGTTCTCCCATCTCTTGTTATTCTCCACTGTCCATGTCTCTTCTATAACATTTTCCAAGTAGATTATAATTTTGAGAAGTTGGCCTGAGGTGCAACTTTAAATTGCTTTTGTGAAAAACCAGTCTCTGTGATTTACTTTTGTCATTAAGTTATTTAAATTTTAGGGTTGGGACTGCAAATATTTACCTGCATCCCCAAGGGGGCAGGAAGAGAGGGGGAGTTTGCTAAGAGAATGAGATTAGAGAGGAAGCCACTGACAGTAGGTTACTTTGTATGGAAAAATCAGAAAACTTCCTCACTCCCCTCCTTGGTCCCTAAATGACGGGATTAGCCATGGAAGAGTGGCCGCATCAGACACTTCCCTTTCCTCTTGTTTTCAGTGGAAGTGACCAGAAACTGAAAGAAGTTTATAGTGTGGCAACTGCCCAGTCCCAATCCTATAACCCTGGGCACCTGCAAGTTTGTGAACTGGAACTTTGGTTTTGGGGAAACCAACTGAAGGTCGTCCCACTGGGACGCGCACTACCTCATTCTCACCGCTCTCTTCTGCACCACGTCTGATGCCCGTTGTAGATTTTATGCTCGCCTTCTTACTCTTCCACGTTCTCTCAATAAGCATTTAGGAACAACATTTTAAAATTTAAAAAGGTATATATATATATGTATATATATGTGTAGAAAGCTAGAGCTAGAAAGATACTCTACATATCTTTCTAGCTCTGTGTCCTCATGCCTCTTATAGGAATCTGTCTGCTTCTCAACTTTTTTTTTTTGGTCAAGTTCTGATTGAGATTGAGGTGTTATGAGCTGTGCACTTTTCTGGCATAAACATTATTTTGAGATTTTCTTTAAGGTTTCCTATTAGATTGATTATATTAACACTATTTGGTTATAGTGAGTTGTAAATTGGAAGCAATGGTCTCAGTGTGGTTTTGCTGTTGTCTAAAACAAGGGAATTAGCCTTAAATGGAGGCTGCAACTAGTCTGTTTGCCTGTTCCAACCTGTGCTGGGAGTTCCTCCTGCCAAATTTTATACAGAAATAAGGGGGCAACTGAAGGCTAACAGAGGGGTGAACATTCAGTCCACTTCCTTTGCTGTGCCATTTGGGACAAAACATATAGATTGTGAGAACCTCAATTTCTTTATCCATAAAATAGTGATAATAATCCTTTCTTCATTTCTTGGTTTTGAAGATGAGATTTTTAAAAGATATCACATGTGGGAAAGTGCTTTTGAAACTCTAAGACACTATAGGAAATATGAGGAACTTAACTTATGGTAACCAAGAGGGTGGTTGTTTATTTTAAGTGTACTAAGTCAAGTCTGGTTTACTCCTACTAAAGAAGATATTAATTCAGACTCTGGATGTAGCTATATCTTTACTTTTCTGCCATTTTAATATTTACTACGAAACCAAAAACAATAGACTACATTGCTAAACATCAGTTTACTTTGTCTTCCAGAGGTAAGGTTTTGGGCTTCTGGGAAATAGCAGGAAAAACTATGTAAATTATATTTAACTCTGAGCCCTAATATATAAAATGAGGGTTGCATGAAATGAACTCAGAACCCTTTTTAAGGGAAATATGCATTGCTTTCCAAACAGAACGTGGCATGGGGATTCACTTTCTGAGATGTACCACAACATAAAAAAGCTCTCAACCATTCCTACTCAGCTGAACACTTATCTTCTACTCCCTAAGCTTTCACTTTTCTCAACTAAGATTTTGGAGGCAGGGGGAAGGGAGCCACTCTTTGCTGAGAGCCACTGACACGATGCGGGGGGTGAGGGTGGGGGGCTTTGTCCGGGCTGTTTCACTTAGTACCACTGTACCCCATGTGACGTAGGTCACTAATAGGTCACAAACTTGGGCTTTAGCCCTACCTTCTGTTCTTGTACTGCATGCTGCTTTTTAATGTGCTATTCACAGATTTTGTTTTTGGTCAAGTTTACTTCCTAGTTTTAGATGAGCCAAAGTAAATAACACCATTTCTTCCACCTCTTTCCTTCAGTGCCAGCCTAACCTACATATTAGTGAGCATGAAGTTGTTGAACAGTAGAAACTCAGGCAGCCAGCTCCAAGGGTAGTATCAGAGAGATGTGAACACTTCTGCACACAGAGGTCAAATGTTGGAAAATTCCCTTTTGCAGTGAAAGCTGAAAGTCAGAAAGAACCCATCTCATTAATAAAACTTGGTGTACTTCAGAAAGACAGAGTTGAAAGTGGCAATGCTATGTTAATAAAGAATTATTGTTCTTAAGGTAAAATAATAGCCAGCAAGTTTTTTGGGGAAAAAAACAACAATGTATTCAAAGAAGTAGTTTCTTTTGGAACAGCATTATGTAAGACCCTGTGTTTTTTTCAGCAGTGACAGATGGACACAGATTTCTCTGGAGTTGTTATTAAGAGCCTTTTATCAAGGAAGCAGTCATTTTCGTGTGGTCCGTGGAGGAACGTAAACACCATGGAATGTGGCGGTTCAGGTGAGGGCAGAGTCAGAAAGTGAGAACCAGGAGGCAGCAGCAGACAGGACCAGAGTGGGAGACTTCCCCCTCTGAAACCAGTTTCACTGATTCCTTTATGAGAAGTGTTTAGAAGTTAATGACGCCACTTCATGTTACATTCATTTTCACCTCTACATGCATATTTACATCTAAGTTGACAATACAGGAAAATGACCATCTCTC
>PVJI01025282.1:0-20691 GCA_004026765.1 Micronycteris hirsuta | reverse complement strand
AGAGAAACAAGTGAAGCCCGCAGCCGTCATAACTGGAGAGGCCAGTGGGAACCAGCAGGGCCGAGACTGGCGGAAAAGGCAGTAAGGAACTAGGGAGCGGAGGGTGATAGGGAGCTGCGGTGAACAGAGCAGGAGCCATTGCTCCCTTCCAGGCCCCGGCCCCAGAGGAAACGTCACGACAAAATGACCCAGGTTACCAAGCACCAGCGAACACCTAAGACGCCGACCCATTAAAAGTAACAGGTGCGCCGAGATAAAAAGAATGAAAATGGCCAAAATGAAAGATCAGAACAAATTACAACTAACGGAAGAAGACATAGCCAACCTATCAGATGCTCAGTTTAAAACACTGGTAATCAGGATGCTCACAAAATTGGAAGAAAGGTGGACGCAAATAATTGAACAAATGAAGAATACACTAAAGATAATGAGGAAAGATATACAGGGAGCCAATAGGGAAAAAAAGGAAGCTGGGACTCAAACCAATAGGGTGGACCAGAAGGAAGAAACAAGAATTCAAAAAAATGAGGAGGTACTTAGGAACCTCCGAGACATTTGTAAACGACCCAACATCTGGATCATAAGGCTGCCAGAAGGAGAAGAGGAACATCAAGAAATTGAACGTATATTTGAACAGAAAATGAACGAGAATTTCCCAAATCTGGCAAAGGGAATAGACTTCCTGGAAGTCCAAGAAGCTCAGAGAACCCCAAAGAAGCGGGACCCAAAGAGGAACACACCAAGGCACATCATAATTACATTACCCAAGATTAAAAATAAGGAGAGAATCCTATAAGCAGCAAGCGAAAAGGAGACAGTTACCTACAAAGGAATTCCCATAAGACTGTCAGTGGATTTCTCTAAGGAGATCTTCCAAGCAAGAAGGGGCTGGAGAGAAGTATTTCAAATCATGAAAAGCAAGGACCTACAACCAAGACTACTCTATCCAGCAAAACTTTCATTTAGAATGGAAGGGCAGATAAAGTGCTTCTCAGATAAGGTCAAGTTCAAGGAGTACATCATCACACAGCCTTTACTATATGAAATGTTAAAGGGATTTATATAAGGACTCATGAGAAAAGGCACCGAGGCCAGATCAGCTACCAGGGAACATGGATCTCACTGGGATAAGAAAAGCAAAACCAGCCAACATAAGGAAGAGTGTTGTGCAGGTCAGTCACAGCCAAGATGCTTGTGAAGCAAGCAAGCAAAATACAACCAGAGAAACAAAACATAACCAGAGACATTGAAATTTAGAACAATCCGACAGTCACCAGAGGGGAGGGGGAAGGAGATAATGGGGACAAGGGTATTCAGAAACTGCTATAAAGGACACATGGACAAAACCAAGGCGGAGGGTGGAAGCAAGGGAGGGAGGTGGGTTTGCCTGGGGTTGGGGGTGGGGGGGAGAGTAAATGCAGACAACTGTAACTGAACAACAATAAAATAATTAAAAAAAAAGAATTATATCAGCCCCAGCTGGTGTGGCTCAGTTGCATGGAGTGTCATCCCGTAAAGTGATAGTTTGCGGGTTTTATCCCCGGTCAGGGCACATGCCTAGGTTGCGGGTTTAGTACCCAGTCAAGGAATGCACAAGAGGCAACCATTCAGTGTTTTGCTCTCACATCGGTGTTTCTTTCCCTCTCTCCTTCCCTCCCTTTGCCTCTCTGTGAAATCAATAAGCATGTCCTCAGATGCAGATTTTTAAAAAATGAACTATATCTTATCATGTAAGAGGTTTCATTGTAACTTTATATAATTTTTTCAGTAAAATAAAGGTTAGCAGAATTGTATCATTATCAAAAGTTTATTCAGGAGTATCCCACTAGGTAACTCAATATTCCCTTGGTTTTAATAATTCCTGTGGGATAGTGGCTTATCACTCTGATGTGCACTTACCGTGGAGAATCTATGCCACTATCTCCTGCCATGCTATGATTTTCCGTTCCTTCCAAGTGACTGTGTTCATGCTGGACATCCTGAGCCGTCACTGGCACATGTGAAGTGCTGAAAAGTTCTAACTTTTGTGTGAACTGTTTTCTCATTTCCTGAGTATTCTGAGTCCAGCTAGCTGGTTGCTTTCCTGTGTCGCCAATGGAGTCCTGTGGGGTTTCAGCCCCCGAGTTGGCTTTCCTTGTGCTGTAGTAATCGAATATACTTCCATCAGCGGATGCCGAGGCCGGTGTACATTTAGCAACACTGGGTTCCTCTTCATAGTTAAAACCGGGCTGGGTCACTGACTGGAGGCCACAGCTTTCAGCAGAGAGGTTAGGTTTTTGGCCTTCCCCCGGCTTAGTGAGCAGCCCAGAGGGTTTGTAACATTCATTTCCTTTAAGCGCCTGAGGCTCAAAACTCTGTATTTTGCTGTCATACTCAGTCAGAGATCTTTCAGTCACCTTTTGTTTTCCTAAATGATTCCATTTGCATTCCCCAGTAAAGGAATACTGAATGTGGCCAGGCAGCACTTGACACAAATCATCATTCTCAGAAAAGTCATCCTCCTCTAGATATAATGAGCTGCAGGCACCATCATCATCCCCCACTTTATTTTGATACAAAGCTTGGTCATCGTCAGAAAGCACCTCATTTTCTAGACTTCCAGAATCTGCTTCCTGCACAAATGCCTTTCTCATTAGTGTTTCTTCTGAGTCTCTGTCTTTTCTCTCAGGTTGTCTCAAACGGTTCACACCAAGTGGATAATCCGAGAGACCAAGATTTTGGAACTGGTGTGTTGTTTTATCAACTAATCTACAAGCAGAGGATCCTTGGTCTAAAGAGAAGGGACCTGGTGATGGAAGGACACTCTGTGTTTCTTTTGCCTCCCCTAACATGTCAAAAGGGGAATAACTTTTCCTCAAGACTTCAGGGATTACCTTGTTTTCTCCACCATATACATCATATGTCAACATGCTTTCCCTAAAGGAACAGTATCGACTATCATTTTGCAAAACACTACACGGAGAGTAAGCTAAGAGGTGATCTCTGAAGTCCTCATTGATAGCTTTGATGGTAGAGTTATTCATGTAAATGGGTTCTGCCCTCAGTTTATCATTGCACTGTTCAGCACATGGCTGTTTGGCCTCCCTCTCAAAGATTCGTGAGGAATCCAAAGATCTTGACCTTTGGAAAGGCTTTCCCTTTGGTCTAATGTGACTGGATTTCAGATCACTGGTCTTCTGGAGGCTGTGCCTTTTGGTTATTGGACTCCTTCGGTGAGACAAACCCTGGAAAGGATTACTGATTCGTTTTTTGTAAATCAAACGAGAACCTAGCTCTGATGGGTCCTCACCAAGTGGTTTCTGAACTACTGCTTCATTTGGGCTTTTAATTCTTGGGGTGGGCTCTGTAACAGGGAGCTCGGGGTGTTTCTCCAGTCTAATGCTTGCTGGCTGAGGCTCACTTCCCTGACTCCTGACTTTGTGTCTGTTCCTGTGAGAATGGCCCCGCCTTCGAGGCTTCGCAGACCGGCTCTGCCTTTTCTTTACTCCCTCTCTTGAAGGATATTTCTGCCCAACTGTTAGCATATCAGTGGAAGTGCCCTGGCTATTATATTTTTTCTGTTCTTCATATTTTTGCATTAAAACGGTATGTTTGATTAAGTTGTCAACAGTCAGAATGGGATTTATTCGTTTGATTATCTCATGTTCAATGTCTCGAGGGATATTGTCCAAGTTATCTTCATCTCGGACAGGCCATTCTTCCGGTGGGAACTGGGCACAGAAACTCCTGTGCTCAGTTCTGGACTTCTCCTTCCTGGAGATACTGCGCCAGAAGAGGCTGAAGCCAAACTTCTTGCCTTTGTCTCTATCTTTTGTGCATGGTAAAGGTTTGGTGCTCTCAGAGATGTGATTCTCCTCACACACGGAAACTGCTCGATTCTGAACCAAAGATTTGGATTCCCCAGGACCTTTCTGACCTTTTCTAGTCACTTCTGGAGCAGCTGTTGTTTCCCGCAGATTCTGAGTGCACACATCAGGGAAACACTGGCAAGACTGACAATGGGAAATGGGGGCAGCGTTTTCTTTGGCTAACTCTGCAAACTCTGCACAGCTCTGCATGCTCACCAGATATGTGATGCACGCTGGCGTCACGTGCCTTTCATCTGATCGGACTCTCTTATTTTCTTGGGGGGTTGTATTTGTGATGAAGTAAGTCTGAGGAGTAACTATGAAATATCCTTCTCCAGTGTGATAAATCTTCCTTTCTTTAATCAGAGTTCCCAGAGTGGTATAGAGAATATCTTGAGATGGAATTGCAATGCCTAAAACAAAAGCATTTTACACTGTTAGATTTTGAGTAAGAAACACTTTAATGAGTAAAATCAGTAACACAGAAATGACCACACATTTGCATGATGAACCTAGAGCTGATTATAACACAATTAATATACATAATTAAAACACCAAAGAAGCATTAACAATCACGATTCAACTGAGTAACAGGAATATAATTTGGTCCACACAAAGACATATGGCTAGGGTAATAGTTAAATAGAGAAAAATAATCTGAGTTCGCTCAAATAAAACACTAAGTTACACAACCCATTATAAATTTAAATTTTCCCTAAGGAAAGCATTTGTAGGAGGAAACATGGGAGTTTTGAAAACCAGTCTCAGCCCTGACTGGTGTGGCTCAGTGGGTTGGGCATCGTCCCAAAAACCAAAAGGTCACTGGTTCAATTCCTGGTCAGGGCACGTGCCTGAATGCAGGCCAAGTCCCCAGTTGGGGGCGTGAGAGAGGCAGACTGTTGGATGTTCCTCTCACACATCAGTGTTCATGTCCTCCTCTTTCTCCCTCCCTTCCCCTCTCTAAAAAGAAATACATAAATTCTTCAAAAAAAAAAAAAAAGAAAAAAAAAAGAAAAAACAGACTTATGGCTTAAATCTCAGGAATCCAAAGAGAAAAAATGAAAACCAGTCCTTGCTTGGGTGAGGGCAAACAACCTAAGATCTAGATTTTTTATTATGGTGGTTTTTCAAACTGGGAAGGTAACTAATAATTTTAAAATAAATTTCCTTTTCCAAATAGCAGGGTTCAAAATTATATTTATATTGTGAGAAGAATGTTCAAGACGTTTGTGTAAGTATAACACTGGAAGAAAATACATCAGTATGTTAACCTTGGTTTCTTTTGGGTGGTGATACTGTAAGTGGTTATTTTTCTATATTTTTAAGACTTTTTATAATAAGCATATTCATTTTATAATGAGAAAATGAAAATTTTTTATTTTTCATTTTCTCTCCTACACATTGGGATATCATGCAGCTACAAAAAACAATGGGATCAACCCTGGCCGGTGTGGCTCAGTGGATTGAGTGCTGGCCTGCAAACTGAAAGGTTGGTGGTTCAATCCCCAGCCAGGGCACATGCCTGGGTTGCGGGCCAAGTCCCCAGTTGGAGGGATGGGATAGTACTGGGGGGGAAAGAACTGATCCCCATTTGGTGTTTCTCTCCCTCTCTCCCTCCCTTCTCCTCTCTCTAAAAATAGATAATAAAATCTTTAAAAAAATGAGATCAATATATGCTGATACACAAAGATCTCCAAAATATGTCTGTAAGCTAAAAAAAAGAAAGGTACCAAGAAAATGTACAGAATGATCCAATTTATGTTATACAAATATATATATATATATATATATACTAGAATATAATTTATGAAAGTATACATAAGAAACTATAGACAATAGAAATTATTGCCTCTGGCCCTGGCTAATGTGGCTCAGTGGATTGAGTGCTGGCCTGTTAACCAAGAGGTCAGCAGTTCGATTCCCAGTCAGGGCACATGCCTGGATTTTGGGCCAGGTCCCCAGTTGGGGACAAGCAAGAGGCAATAGGTCCATGTATCTCTCACACACTGATGTTTCTCTCCCTCTCTTTCTCTTTCCCCTCTTTCTAAAAGGAATAAATAAGATCTTTTAAAAAGTGGATATCACCCAATGTGTTGAAAATGATTTATAAATAGAAACCACCAAACACATGCAATGAACTAATAAACTTCTTACTCTACCTGGGTAATGTTTCATCAAGTGTTCCAACAGTGATTCCTGTGTTACTACAATCTGAGCAGCATTCATGTCACATATGGCACAGCAAAGAACTTCAGCCAAAGGTATAAACTGTGATTGGGCTATTGGGTTCATTTGCACTGGAAAGACATCACCTAAATTGGAGAGTTAAAAAAAAAAAGGAAAGATAATAAATTTGATAAATTTAAAATATTTGTAATTAGTGAATCAAGAATCTTTATAAAGACTGAATAGCAGGTGGAATTGCTATTCTTTCCTCAGTACTGAGAATCTGTTATTATGTCATGCATAAGAATAGAAACTGTAGAAGATAAAAGTTTACATTATAGTCCCTACTTTTAGGAAGTCTGTAGTATTTGTCAGTACAAGAAAAAAGTTTCCAGCACTGGCTGATGTGGTTCAGTGGATTGAGTGCAGGCCTGTGAACCAAAGGGTTACTGGTTCAATTCCCAGTCAGGGCACACGCCTGGGTTGCAAGCCAGGTCCCCAGTAAGGGGCGTGCAAGAGACAACCACACATCGATGTTTCCCTCTTTCTCCCTCCCTTCTCCTCTCTCTAAAAATTAAAAAAAGTTTTCATACGAAAGGCACGAAGTGCTATCATAGTTCAGGTCAGACAATACTTATATGACAATTCACGTATTTCCAAGCACTTTTTGCCCTGGCCGGGTAGCTCAGTTGGTTAGAGCATCACCCTGATACACCAAAGCTGTGGATCTGACCCCAGTCAGGACACAGACAAGAACCAACTGACGAATGCATAAATAAGTGGAACAACAAATCGATGTTTCTATCTTTCTCCTTTCTATTCTATCTCTAAAATCCAGTTAACATTTTTTAATAGGTTTTAGTTACTTATGTTTTTGAGAGAGGGGAAGGGAAGGAGAAACAGAGGGAGGGAAACATCAATGTGCTAGAGGTACATCGATTGGTTGCCTCTCCCACATCCCCAGGTGGGGACCTGGCCCCCAACCCAGGCATGTGCCCTGATTGGGAATCAAATCAGCAACCTTTTGGTTTGCAGGCCATCATTCAATCCACTGACCCACACCAGCCAGAGCAATAATATTTTTTCATCATTTTTCAGTCCCAGCTGGTGTGGCTTACTCAGTTGGAGTGTTGTCCTATAAACTGAAAGGTCATGGGTTTGATTCCCAGTCAGGACATGTGCTTGGGTTGTGGGTCTTATCCCTGGTTGGGGCGAGTACAAGACACAACTGCTCAATATCTCCCTCTCCCATCCCTGTTTCTTTCCCTCTCTCTCTCCTTCCCTTTCCCTGTCTCTAAAATCAATAAGCAGGTTCTTGGGGGAGAATAAAAGAAGAAAAAAAAAAGCATTTTTCAGCCCTGGTTGGTATGGCTCAGTTGGTTGCAGCATCGTCTGGTAGACCGAAGGGTCACAGGTGTGATTTTCCTATAGGTCAGGGCACATACCTAGGTTGCAGGTTCAATCCCCGTAGGGGTGAGTAGGAGAAGGCAACCAATCAATGTTTCTCTCTCCCTCCCCCTGCCTTCTGCCCCACTTACCTTCTCTCTAAAAGCAATGAAAAAAAGTCCTCAGGTGAGGATAAAAAATTAAAAAGCATTTTTCTCCTATCAGCTATCTGACACAGGCAAGGATGGGATTATTTCTTTAAATATATATAAAGGCAGAGGCAGGTGGCGGCAGGAAAGGGGGAGTAGGGGTGGCAGCGGCGCTGGAGCGCTCCTCCAGGGACCTCCGTTCAGGGGAACGAGCCCTCCTTTCTCTCCATGTCCCAGAGCCCGAATCTCTCCGGGCAGTGGGAAGGGCTGCGAGACTTTCCACTGGGAAAATGATTACAGCTAAAGCAGGGAAAACACCGATTCAGGTAGTACACGGATACCAACGAATACCAAACGAAGGCCAAGAACATCCTGGTTTACGAATGTGAAAGATCCTATGTGCAAATACACGTGCCCACTTTCACGTCCAGGGTAACTGTTGGTGACATAACCTGCACAGGCGAAGGTACAAGTAAGAAGCTGGGGAAACACAGAGCTGCAGGGGCTGCCATAGGCATTTTGAAAGTCAATGAAAATATTTGCATTGTAGTTCATGATCCCTTAATGCCTGATCCTTCCGAGCAACCAAAGAACCTGGCTCTTTGGTTCATTACAGGACCTGGCTATTCATCATGGCTGGAGACTTTCTGAATATACCCTTTCCCAGGAGGGAGGCCCTGCTCATCAGAGAGAATATACCACAACTGGTAAGGTAGCATCAAAAAACAAGCCAAGAGAAATGCTGCTGAGAAGTTTCTTCCCAAATTCAGTGATATTTCTCTAAGAACTACATTTCTTTTTTTTTTTCTTTTAAGATTTTATTTATTTTTAGAGAGAGGGGAAGGGAGGGAGAAAGAGAGGGAGAGAAACATCAATGTGTGGTTGCCTCTCACACGCCCCCTACTGGGGACCTGGCCCGTAGCCCAGGCATGTGCCCTCACTGGGAATAAAACTGGCCACCCTTTGGTTTGCAGGCTGGCACTCAATCCACTGAGCCACACCAGACAGGGCTGAGAACCACATTTCTTTTAAAAATGTAGTAGGATAGTCTTTTGTTTTAAGAATTTATTTATTTATTTTATTTTTAGAGAGAGAGGAAGGAAGGAAGGGAGAGCAACATTGATGTGAGAGAAAAACATTGATAGGCAACCCCGGCAGCCACCCTGACTGGGGACCAAACCTGCAACTGACACATGCGCCCCAAATGGGAATCAACTGGCGACCCTTAGCTTCTCAGAATGACGCCCAACCAATGGAGCCACAACAATCAGGGCAGTACAACATCCTTTAGGATGAACTTGGCATTTGTTGAGGAATTCTCCTGGTGAAAAGACCAGCATACTCAAAAGAAGCCTCCTCAGTATTCCAAATACAGATTATATCCAACTGCTTCAGAACATGGCCAAGGAACAAGATTTTAATATAGCATATCTGGCTACAGAAGACTGGGTGCCATGACAGTGTCCGTGTCTCGCTGAACTGTCCACCAGTCCCATCGCCATCAGGGCTCGGGGGTCTCCGGCGGCAGTGCACAGACTGATGCCATTCACGAGCTCTGCAGTATTTAAAGATAATAGCAGAAGGAAGGTAAACTTGGAGCAACTTAGAAAACCCTTCAGCAGCACATACAGTTCCTCTTTCACCCCTTCCCAAGTAAAACATTTACTGCAATATTTGAGGTTGTGTGTTGTTTATAAAGCTCTTTCATAGATTCCATCAATACTACACATTTAATTATGTCTTCGTTGTTACTTAACTTTTTAATGGCTTCAACTTTGAATTGGTATATTGTACTTATAAATTTTGTACCATAGACATAGTGTAGCACCCATTTGACAATGTCATGTACAAGGAAGAAAGAAATTGAATGTTTATTGATGATGATGATGGTAATGATGATGATGATGATGGTGGTGGTGATGAAATAAAACTGCTAACAGCAGCCAAAAATAAAATATATAAAGCCATAGAAAGCTCACATAATTGCCCCAAGGTCTAAAAAAAGGGAGTAAAGTGACAGAAATAGGTCTTGTGACATCTAATCCCAGCATTTCATCATTCCACACTTTTCCTGATCGGAACGATTAAGACTTGAATGCTCTTTGCCATGTCTACTGTGAGGACGAAGACCATCTCAGCAATCAGACTGCTGGCATTCCAGAAAATGTTGACACCACTCTGAAGGGACAAAGAGTTTCTGTGAGGGGCCCCAGAGGAACCCTGTGAAGGGACTTCAAACACATCAGTGTAGAACTCAGAGTCCTTGGAAAGAAAAAGAGAGGCTGTGGGTTGACAAATGGTGGGGAGATAGAAGGAGCTGGCCAACATCTGCACTACCTGCAGTCATGTACGGAATATGACCAAGGGTGTCCGTTCCCCTGGGCTTCGGTTATGAGATGAGGTCTGTGTATTCTCACAACGTCACTGTTCAGGAGAATGGCTCTCATGTGGAAATAAGAAATTTCTTGGGCAGCAAATACATCCGCGGGGTTTGGGTGAGGTCAAGTCTTGCTTGTTCAGTGTCTGAAGCCCAGAAAGATGAGTTGATTCTTGAAGGAAATGACATTGAACTTCTATCAAATTCAGCTGCTTTGATTCAGCAAGCTACAACAGTTACAAAAAGGGTATCGGAAAATTTTTGGATGGTATCTGTTTCTGAAAAAGGAACAGTTCAGTAGGCTGATGAATGAGATCTAAGTTGTCCATCCAGCTATAGAAACAGCAAGATGCCAGGTGATTCCTCAGACATATCTGTGACATTTTTAAAATGCAATAAAAGCCATGTATTGGGGAAAAGGGAAAAAGAAGACTTTAAAAAGGAAAGGGCAGAAGTGTTTTCCAATTAGCAAGAAGACATGGAGCAAAACCATGGAAGGAGGAAAACAAAAGATATTTAAGAGCATGGATAGAGTTACCGTTGGTCGGACACAGTTTCAGACTTACGTCTGAACAAAATGGAAGACACGGCCGGAAACGTAAGCTGGACCGTATTGCCTTTCCTCCTTACCAGCTTACTTTATGTTCTTCTTCTTTTTTTTTTTTTTAATTACTTTATGTTCTTCTTAAGTTGCCATTACTCAGGCTGAGTTTAGATTCTGCTGGACATCCAAGGGAACCCCTCAATTAATTGGAAATAAAAGACTGGACTCAGGAAAGAAATTTGGGAATCAACTAATAGAGATGAGATTTGAAGCTAAGGAGTAGAATCAATTCTTTAAAAGAAGAGTAAAGAAGGGCACCAAGGAACACTTAACTAAGGGGCTAATCTACATTTAAGAGAGAGTAGAAATAGTAACTCAAAAAAGAGGGAAACCACAGTGATGAGGGTAGAAGAGAGCAAACCGAAAATATGAGGGGAAAAAAGAAACACATCACAACGAATAGCAAAACAACAGTGTCGAATGTTTAAAAGAGATCAAAATGGTTGAGGGGGAAAGAGGCCAAGGGATTTCTTGACTGAAAGATGACGATGGGGACTTTCGAGAGAACCATGTCCATAGAAAAGAACACACATTAAATTCAGGTTGAAGGGAAGGGAGTTGGTGAGGAAAAAGTGAAGTAAATGAATTTCCTTCTAGGCCAGGGTTTCTCAATGTTTTGGGCCAGACATAGGGTGACCAACTATCTCAATATGCCCCAGTCACCCAAGCCGGATAATTACTGTGTTGTGTGGGGTTGTCTTGTGCATTGTAGGGTGTTTAGTGTCCTTGGACTCTACCTACTAGGTACCAGTAGGACCTCCCACATTTGCAGCAACCAAAAATGTCTGCATTGCCAAATGTCCGGGGGATTAAAGGTGCAGGCAGAAGGACTAGCTTAGCCTTGAGGAAGATATTACTTCATCCGAAACTTGAGGGGAAAAAACGAAGGTGGCAGAAGACTGGAAATATATTGAGGCATAAAAGAAAAAAACTCACACAGCAGGGTTATTTGATCTCTGTACAGTTAGGGAGAGAGCGGATAGGCATGGGATGAGGGAAAAAAATGGGAATGATAACATGAAGGGTGCAAAGAAGTTTGAGGAGCTGTTCTTGGAGTGTATTAGGAAATTTAAAAAACCAGTATGAAGATTATGAAGGAGCCCTGCGTCTCAAGGTGACTGAAGTGTGGTGAGAGCCAGAGAGGCCAGCAGTGCTTCTACAAGTTTAACGTGCATGTGAGAATCATCAGGGGATTGTGCTAACGTGCAGATTTTGATCAGGTCTGAAGCAGAACCTGTGATTCTGCATTTCTAACAAGCTCCCAGGTGATGTCCATTCTTTGGAGCAGCAGGGGTGAGGGTGTTAATGACTGCAATGTTAAAGTAGCTAGCCATTCAACAAATAAACGGCCCTGGGACTACAGAGGGAGTCACGTGTAGCCAGATGGAAGCCGAAGAACTGAGAAAACTTTGGCCATACATATCCTGCAGGGACAGTTCAGCAGCCTTTGTTGAGGGGGAAGGAAGGCGGTAAGCACTGGCGAGTGAGAAGGGTTGCAGCCAACACTGGTGAGCAGCCCAGAATATCTATTGTATCTGCACTGAGATAAAAGACTTCCTTAAGGAAACCGATCAGCAGAGCACTGTTACACCTCACACTGGTCTGTTTTCTTGTTTACTTAAGCTTCTCTATCCGGCAGGCTGGGGCACCTTAGTCTTGGAAGGGCACAACACAGGACAGAATTGCTGCTTTCACATCCTAGGGAAGGATCTTCTCTTGGTGTGCTTGTGGCTATCCCATTGGATTCTCAGAAGCTAGGATGAACGGCTAATTAGTTAATTAGCATTTCAAAGGGCAATGATGAGAGATGGTGCTCTGAAGCTGTGGAAGTGGGATGGTAACTGCCCTAAACTCAAAGTCCTCCTGCCTCTACCTCTAAGCTAAAGGTAACAAGCCTCTCTCCTTAACTTCATCTCCTCTTTGCTTTTCTTCTTCCCCTCCACACCTGAGATTTACTTTCTTCTCTTTCACCTCCCTCCTCAACCAGACAAAACATAAAATTAAAGTGCACGTTCAAATATGTGTATACTTCTTTAACATAACTCTATGTGCCTATTTAAAATAAGTGACTGTAAACTTTTATATATTCCTCTTCCCCATCTCCCGAAACTCTGTGACTTTTTTCTTGTATGTGATCTTAAGTTGATTGCCTGTCCCCACTTTATGTGGACTAGAAGTCGTTAACTCAAACAGGAGCGAAGAAAGGTCTCCTCTCTTGGAAAGATATGGCCTAAAAAGTACTGGAGTAGAGGGCAAAACCTAAGAAGGCCTTCATGCTCAATCACACAGTAGACTTTCAAGCCTCACCTCACCACTACCCTAACCCTAGTTACTTTGAACTTGAGGTGAGGGGAGGGGCAGGAAATGCCAGCGGCAGCTCTTTTCTCAGCACACGAAACACGGGAGTTGTTACTGAGGTTCATTACTTGGGACTCTACTATGCCTTTGGGCTAGACCTGAAGCAGCTCATTTTCTAGTTCAATCCTTAAACTCGGTCCTCTTTTTGTAGGAAAACTTACAATCAAAATAGATTTTCCATGCGGCTAGGGGTAGGGGTACGTGGGATGTTCCTATATATTTCTTTACAATCTCTTGTATATCTATAATTATTTCAAAATAAAAGTTAAAAAATAGATTTTTCAGAATGTAATATATTTGGGTGGCAAGCAGAAATGTATGAGAAATAGAACTTTTTTCTTCCGTTTTCAAAATCCCAAACTATTTCTTAAAAAGAACCCTAGCACCGCTTGACAAATCCAAAGACACTCTTAGAAACTGTATTCATATTTCCTACCGGCGTGGGGAATGTGTATTCCATGTTTTAAATTTTATGTAGTTTTCATTTTTAAATTTATTTTTTTTAAAGATTTTATTTTTATTTATTTTTAGAGAGAGGGGAAGGGAGGGAAAAAGGGAGAGAAACACCAATGTGTGGTTGCCTCCCACATGGCCCTCACGGGGACCTGGCCCGCAACCCAGGCATGTGCCCCGACTGGGAATCGAACCGGGGCCGCCTGGTTCCCAGCCCGCACTCAATCCATTGAGCTACACCAGCCAGGGCACATTTTTAAATTTATTTTTAATTATAGGTGACATGCAGTATTAGTTTCAGGTGTCACCACGGGGCCTGAACATTTATATACCTTATGAAGTGATCACTGCAAGAGTAAACAAATCGACTACCAACTAGGAAGACAACTTATCTTTTCTTCTCCTTAAAATCAATGCAACAGTAAGTCAGCTGCATTTTAGAGAACATGCTAAACCACATTTAACCTCTGCTTTGGAGCTCCCTTCTAGACAAAGCTTAGAAGCTTCTCGGTACGCTTCCTTCACAGCCGTTGCTAAGTTACGTCTGCAGGGGCATAAATCAAGAGTTTCGTGTGCAGGAAAGCAGAGTGAACCCTGACATGGGAACATCTGTGACGGAGGCAGGAATTATTTTCAAGCTACAGCCACAGTTTGTTTCAGTTACTTATGCTTTTCTTGGGGTTTTGGAATACAGTACCTAAAATACAAAAATTAACATTTTGTGTATAAGAGCCCACTTATAGATTTCACAATCAGAGGAGGCCAGCCCTGTGGTTTTACCGTCAACTACTAATGTAATTGAAGAGCACCCTTAAGTTCAGGCCTTCTATGGACCTCTGACCCTTGAGAAGGAGCAGGGATGAGAAGGCTAGGAGAGATTGGGGGACAGAGTAAACAGTTCACAGCAATGCTCTCTGTTTACACAGCCTGGTACTCTTGGGTTTTGCAGAAATTGGAAAAGCGTTTAGGCTGAAAGACTGGTTTCACAAGAAATATCAACAAAGCAGAACCATACAGATTTGTGCTTGCTGCATTTAATGACGCCTTTTCTGCAAAGAAGATTTTTATTAACTTATTGATACCTTGTTGCACTTCCAAAAGATTTAGTTGGTATATAAAATTTGTTTAAATTTCTAAGTTGTGATAAGGCAAGTTATGAGTTTTAAAACAATTAGTTTTTATAAAGTCTACTTTCGGGGAGAAAAAAATAGTGCAAGGCAAATTAAATGTATGCAGCATGTAGATGCCCAACCAGCAAAATGAAAGTATAGAATTCTTAACTATCAGAACTGATGACATCCAGTAAAGTCCAGGGCAGGCTCATTACAGCTTGGGATCCTAAAACTGTGAGTGGAGTCAGCCTCCTGCCTGAGGCACATAAATTCATGTAACCCTGGGCAATTAATCCCTGCCCCCTGGTGTCTAATGACGCTGGCTTACACAGCCCCTGGCCAATAGCAGCAGAACCCTGGAAAAGTGTAGCTTGATCCTGGAGTTGGTGACAATAGTTCCATAATAATCTGGTGCAGTCAAAGATCTCATCAAAATTCTGAGGAAAGGGGGTGGTTTCTTTACGTCAGGGCACAGGGGGCCCCTCCATTTGCCTCAGGAGGAAGCCTCTAGATGAATGCCCTTTCCTGGCTGTTTTCTAGCAGCAAAGAAAAGTGGCTGAAAGAGCCACTTCCTGGCCGGTTCATGAGGTGTGAATACTCATGCCTCAAGGTAAAACAGCAAGAGGTGCATTCACGACAAACAGGGACACAGCAAGGCTGCCTTTCACCAGACCCAGAGAAAACAGGTGAAGCAGACCAAGCAAGCCCTCCTGGAGCTGTGGTGCTGGGAAAAGCTTCAGCCAGGAATACTGGGCTCCTACATCTGCCAGTTACAGATCACCAGTTGGAAGCTTTAGTATAATTAAAGCAAGCCTAAGCTCTTCACCCTCATGAATGGGAAGCACTGGTGTCAGCGGAGTGGCTGGTCCAGGACGGTTATTTTCCTCAGGGTTGGTGGGGAGGGAGCAGCACACGCCAACAGAAGAGTAAAGCAACACCGGGGTTCGAACGACATCTCTCCACGCCTTAGAGGTGATTGATTATCAATTAGTTTAAGGCAAGGTTTTGTATCATGACCATTTTAGACACAACAGCCAGTGGCAAAGAAGACATGTGACCTCAGTTCTCCAAGTGAGAAAGGCAGAACCCACAACAATTTACAGTCAGCCCGGCCCAATCCTGTGTTTGCTTTGTCCACTGAGAAAATCCTTGAAATATTTTTATCAAAATTGAGTATGTTTGGTTTTTTTCAAATGACATGCCCAAGGCTATTTATTGCTATATTTTTGTTGTCATTATAGCAAAAGACTAAAGGAAAAAATAAAACATTTGTTTGTAAAGAGGAGACTGGTGAAATGAGCAATGGCAAACACAAGGGTGCGCTGGGAAGATACAAAGAAATAATGAGAGCCCTGACTGGTGTGGCTCAGTGGGCTGGGTCTTGTTCCACAAAGTGAAAGGCTCTTGTTCGATTTCCAGTGAGGGTAACATGCCTGGGTTGTGGGTCTGGTCCCCAGTCGGGCACATACGAGAGGCAACCGATCGGTTTCTCTCTCACATTGATATTTCTCTCCCTCTCTTTCTCCCTCCCTTCCCCCTCCCTAAAAATAAATAAATAAAATCTTTTAAAAAAATAATGAGAAAGATCTGTGTATGATATCCAATTTCTGGCTAATTTTGGTCACCCTCTAGTCCTCCCAAGTAATGAAAATATTTTTTTTTAATTTTTTTTTTAATTTTATTTCTTTATTTTTAGAGAGAGGGCAAGGGAGGGAGAAAAAGAGGGAGAGAAACATTGATGTGTGAGAGAAAGGTTGCCTCTTGTGCACCCTACCAGGGACCTGGCCCGCAACCCTGGCATGCACCCTGAGTGGGAATCGAACCAATGACCCTTTGGTTTGCAGGCCAGCACTCAATCCACTGAGCTACACCAGTCAGGGCTTATCACAAACTATTTATTTATTTATTTATTTTTAAGATTTTATTTATTTATTTTTAGACAGAAGAAAGGGAGAAAGACAGGGAGAGAAACATCAATGTGTGGTTGCCTCTCACGTGGCCCCCACTGGGGACCTGGCCTGCAACCCAGGCATGTGTCCTGACTGGGAATCAAACTGGCGACCTTTCGGTTCGCAGCCAGCGCTCAATCCACTGAGCTACACCAGCCAGGGCACAAATAATTTTTATATTACCAATAAAGAAGTCAGTTTTACATTTTACATTTCCGTCTATGATCACATTTTATTTAAATTTTGTAAAAACTGAATGGTAAAGGTGCTTTTTTGGGGGGGCAAATAGTGTCCATTTGTTACAGCATCATTTGTTGAAAGATTCTCCTTTTGTCAGTTAGTTGTTTTGGCACTTTAGAATTTCTTGCCCTCATCCACTACCTTAGAAGGACAAGGCCTTCTTGGACTGCTGTTCATCCTGGGAGCCTCACCACATTCTGGCTACCGGGCTGTTGCAAAGGGAGGAGAGACTGGGGTTTGTGGCTCTGGGGAGAGAGCTGAAGGGACGGCTGCCCGGATTCCCGAGGGGAGTTCTTTTCCACGCTGCAACCGCCATCTTTCTTTGAGCGTGTTTCTTTTGATATCTGATACTATGGTTAAATTTCAGGGACAAACTTAGTTTTACATAAACGCTTTACCTTTAGTGGAAAGGTAGTATTTCCATTTTATCTTACATTTACATTTATTTTATAGTTTAAAGCACCTAAACAAATTCCAAAAGGACCTCATGGAAACTAAATTCTGACATTTTAATTTGGGGTGCTTGCGTTTGATTGTAAGGTCCATAAGAGACTGCTACCAAACGTGCAAAACAAAGGAGGGGTCTTTGGAAATGTGGAAAACATTCACATCACAACTTCTTTTGTGTCATGCTATAACATGAATTTGCCATAAAATTAAATTCTAGGCAAAACTAATCCTTTACTTGTTTCATATTCAAAACACAAACTTTTCTCTAGTATAAAAATATTTAGTCCCTACACAAATGCATTTGTGAACCCTGTGCTAGGCAGTCTGCCAAAAATTCATGCAATATTGACCTTCAAACGGTTAAACTGAGCTACTCAAACTGCTAATTACCCGGACACGTGAAATCTGAGACCATCTTTTCTGGGCGCCTGTATTGAATCACGCTGTGGGAAAGGCATCTTCTGCGTGTACTACAGATGACAATAGAGCATGAATAAAACAGCCTGCAGATACACTCGAGTTTAATAAAAAAGGATGTTTTGTTCTAAGTAATCCAAGAAGCTTCCCTGATTTTAAACTGTACTTTTATCCAATACAGAATTTCCAAATTTCTTTAACATTAAAATTAATCCTGACCTTTAAAAAAAATGAAAGTATTTTGTAACCACATGCATCTCATCAGAGATAAGATGCTGTGCGAAAATTTCTACGGCTTTAAATAGTTAGATCTATTGTGTTATAACTTTAAATAGGTTCAGAAAATCAAACAAAATGGGGACAAAAGGAAAGGTTTCAGGCCAGCAAAGCCAAGCCCCTCCCCGTGTAGCCCTTTTATTTTAGTAAAATAAAGAATGCAAACACGTTCCTCCGCATTTAGAAACAAAGGATTCCAAGACTCAGAAACTGGCTGTGGTCTGAGGGCAGTAGGTTTATCTACCATGGCAGCTGAAATTCTTTCTCAAGCACGATGATGTTTATTTTGGACTCCTAGACAAATGGCCCCCCTTCTGGGAAATGCCCTCTATTGAGAAGCTGAAGGCTTCCCTCGGAAGCTGGGCTGTTCAACAGCAGGAGTCCTTAGTGCCATCTTCTTCAATGGCCATCCAGTGATACATCCATTAATATGCACTACCAGTTGAATTGCAGAGGCCTTGGGCCACGTGTGACCGGACACACCGAGATTTGGTTGTCAGGAGAGACAAAGAGGTGGCCCCCCCTCAGCCTCCAGCAGCCTTCCCGCAGGACCTCCACCCTCACTTTGGGTGGAGATACAGGGACTACAGACTGGGAGGGAAGGCTGTGAATGACTCAACCCCTCTGGTTTTTTTTAAAAAAAACAGTAAAACTCATTCACATTCAGCCCCAAAGTCCTTCAGGTCCCCGGCTGCCCTTTCCTAACCTCTCTTCCCTTCAAGGCTTCCACTTTGGATATGTTGATGACTTACCCAAGTGTGTTAGTTTTCTAAGGCTGTCAAAATAAATGAACACAGCTAGTGGCTTAAAACAACACACATGTATTATCTCACTGTCTGCAGGTGAGAAATCTGGTGGGTGCCTCCACTCTGGGTCTCATGGCCTGGGCTCTACCTGGGGACTCTGGGGAAGACTCTGCTCCCACACTCAGATTTCTGGAAGAATTCAGTTCCTTGTGGTCGAAGGACAGAGGACTGTGGCCCCTATCCCCCTGATGGCTGTCCTAGGGGAGCCTCTTCTCAGGAACTTAAAGCTACATGCATTTCTTGTCATGTCCTCTTACTCTTCAAAGATAGCATCTTCCTCATGCTCAGATTAGCTTTTCCTGTTCTTCAGTTGCTTCGTTTCTGCTTTCAGCCAGAGAAAGTTCTCTGCTTTTAAGGGCTCCTATGATAAGATTGGGGCTACCCAGGTAATCTAGGATAATCTCCCTAGAATCTATAACCTAATTACACCTGCAAAGTCCCCTTTGCCACCTAGGGTAATATATTAGGTCAAGTAATCTGACTGGGGTTCTAATCCAGAGCTATGTGACTCTGAGTAAGTCACCTCTCCGGGTCCCAGTTTCCTCATCTATAAATGTGGGGCTGAGCTAGATCAGCATTTCCCAAAATGTGTTCTGTGGAAAATTTGTTCTATGAAATGCTCTGCGAGAAAAGGGTCCCAGGGTTGAATGTTTGAGAAATACTGCTTGGAATCACCAAAGCATTGTTAAAGGCTCTGAGAGCTGCAATGGACAACATAGTTCAACCCAACGTTTCCCAAGCATACATGGCAACAATCCCTTTTCTGTAATACCTATTATTGCTGTGACTTCTCTCCGTTTAAAATGGCCTCCCCCTCCTGAATAATCTGTACTTTCTCATCTCGGCAGCCTTGTCCTTATTTCCTCCACTTAAAGCACTCTTTCCCACACAGAAGTGTTTAAAAATTCTCTCATGAAGCCCTCGCTGGTGCTCAGTGGATTGAGCGTGGGGTGTGAACCAAAGGGTTGGCGGTTTGATGATACCCAGTCAGGGCACATGCCTGGGTTGCAGGCCAGGTCCCCAGTAGGGGCGTGTGAGAGGCAACCACACTTTGATGTTTCTCTCCCTCTCTGTCTCCCTCCCTTCCCTCTGTCTAGGAATAAATAAGTAAAATCTTTAAAAAAAAATTCTCTCATGAAGACTGGCTCAAATGCTAACTGGATCTCCCATGAATTATCCTCTGCTCCCCTCAAATGTAGATATATTCTCCTTCCTACATGAATCAATTAAGAAAAATTAAACAAGCGACTACTACAGTGCAGCATTAAGTACTAAAAAACACTGATAAATTGATTAGAGCATCATCCTGATATGTTGAGGTTGTGAAATTGTGGGTTTGATGCCCAGTTAGGGCACATACAAGGATCAAAATGAATACATAAATAAACGGAGCAACAAATCTATGTTTCTCTCTCTCTCTCTCTCCTTCCCTCCCCTCACCCACCTCTCTTTAAAATCGATAAGCAAAAAAATAAAAAAAAAAAAACCCACACTGATAGTAAGAGCACAATCCTTCATTCCTCACCCAGCCAATAGTTATTGAGTACTGACCACACGCCAGTTGCTGGGGCTACAACAGCGAACAGGACACAGTCCTTGCCTTCGAGGGGCTCCAGTTCTAGCAGAAGAGCAGTGGTTTGAGGAGATCATAACCCAACACGAGGGTTATAATTGGTAAGACTCATTACTCCTCGGTCCCCCTCCTGAATGCCATTTTCAGAAGAGTGTGGATGTTTAGGGAGGACTATCATAAGGAATAAGCACCAGATTTGTCCCTGTGGGGTCTTGGGGTACCTAAGCATAGAAGAGAGGGAGCCCTGGAATTGGTCAGGCAGACCTGGACCCAAATCCTCCACTTCTCCTTCCAGACTGTGTGCCCCTTGAGTAGTCACTAGTGACCATAACTGTTCACTATGATTAACAGGATCTGGCTCAAAGGTTATTGTGGGAAAACATCTAGAAGTACCTGGAATAAGATTTGACATAGTTTTTCTATCAATATTGGCACTCTTTAACTTTTCTTCTCAGAATAGGGATACTAAACTGGACCATCCCTTGTTCCGTGCCACTATTAGTACTTCAAGTTTCTCTTGCAAGGCC
>PVJI01025281.1:0-20687 GCA_004026765.1 Micronycteris hirsuta | reverse complement strand
GCTTTGCTGGATAGAGTCATCTTGGATGTAGGTCCTTGCCTTTCATGACTTGGAATACTTCTCTCCAGCCCCTTCTTGCCTGCAAGGTCTCTTTTGAGAAATCAGCTGACAGTCTTATGGGAATTCCTTTGTAGGTAACTGCCTCCTTTTCTCTCGCTGCTTCTAAGATTCTCTCCTTATTTTTAATCTTGGGTAATGTCATTATGATGTGTCTTGGTGTGTTCCTCTTTAAGAGCCCCAACTTCTTTGGGACTCTCTGAGCTTCCTGGACTTCCTGGAAGTCTATTTCCTTCACCAGCTTGGGGAAGTTCTCCTTCATTATTTGTTCAAATACGTTTTCAATCCCTTGATCTCCCTCTTCTCCTTCTGGCAGCCCTATGACTCGGATGTTGGGATGTTTAAAGGTGTCCTGGATGTTCCTAAGCTTCTCCTCATTTTTTTGAATTCTTGTTTCTTCATTCTTTTCTGGTTGGATGTTTTGTTCTTTCTGCTGGTCCACTCCGTTGATTTGAGTCCCAGTTTCCTTCTCATCCCTATTGGTTCCCTACACATTTCCCCTAATTTTTTTTTTAGCACATCCTTCATTTGTTCATCTAATTGCAACCAAATTTCAACCAATCCTGTGAGCTTCCTGATTACCAGTGTTTTGAACTGTGCATCTGATAGGTTGACTATGTCTTTGTCACTTAGTTGTATTTCTTCTGGAGCTTTGATCTGTTCTTTCATTTGGGCCATTTTTTTCTCAGTGTGCCTGTTACTTTAAGGGGCGGAGCCTTAGGGGTTCAGCAGGGCAGGGTAGCTCACGTCATTGAGTTGTGACACTGCCTGCGGGGGCATGGTCTGAGCAAACAATGGCACTTGCTCTACTCTCCGCACTTCCCCTGCTACCCACAAGCAATTTGGATCCTTCTGTGCTGGCTCCCAGGTGGGTCGGTGGCCTTGTGTAGTTCCAAGTCCCTGTGGGTCTCTCCAATGAACTCTCCTGTGAGGCTGGGAGTTCCTCCTGCTGCCGCCTCAACCCCCGCAGGTTTTTTCAGTTGGTGGTTTGAGGCTTTATTTCCCTGTGATGGTGGGTTGCGTGGTCTTCTCCGCTCCTTCTCCCCAGCTTTTTCTCCCGGTTTATCTGCACGAGAATGAGGGACCGCCTGGTCCACTAATCTCGGCCCCACTGGATCCAGGTGGGCCAGCCACGGGTTTCGTTAAGTGCACCGGCTGTGCTTTGGCCAAGTGCGCCTGCTGCGGGTGTCTCCAGGCAGCTGCAGTGTTGCCGGTACCACTCCACAAACTGCCTTCTCACAGCGCACTCTCCGCCTGCCTCCTCCCCACTTACCGGTCTGGATGAATGTGTCTTCTTTAACTCTTTGGTTGTCAGACTTCCACTCAATTCAATTTTCTGTCAGTTCTGGCTGTTTTTGTTTTTTAAATTGCTTTTTTTCTTCTTCTGGTTGTGTGAGGAGGCACGGTGTGTCTACCTATGCCTCCATCTTGGCCAGAAGTCCCATAGTACAAAGCTTTAAAATCACAAAAGCTTAAAGAGTGAAAAATAATTCCATCCTTCCCATTCATCAGGCATGCAGTTTTGTTTCTCTGAGGCCACCAATAAGTTTTTTGTGTACTCTTGTAGACATAGAATATGCATTTATAAACATATACAGAAAATATAGCAATTGTATTCACAGAACTGGTACTTTGTTTTCCATCTTGGTTTTTTTATACTTTACAATGTACCTTGGATATTGTTCCACTTCAGTATGTATAGAACTGCTTCATTTTTTAATGGATACATTGTATGACTATATCTATTAATGGACACTTATGTTGCAGTCTTTTGCTATTATAAACAATGTTGCAGTGAATTTTCTTGTATATACGTCATCTTACACATGTGCAAATGTGTTAGGTCAAAGCAATGCAAATTTTAATTTTGCAGTTTTTGCCAAATTGTTCTCCGCAAAGGTTGTAAGATTATTATTAAGCCAAATTTGGATTTGATAATATTTATACTATTACTATTTATTTTACAAAGAATTGTTATCTTGACCTTACAGAAGTGCCCAACAGTTTCTTTAAGTGGTGAATCCCAACTATATATGTAAATGATAATTCATTTTAAATAAATGTGATTTATATACTACTGTTCAGGAACATATCTGAATAAAGCATGAGACCGTGGCACTATGTTTCTAAAATGCAATTGAGCCAATACAAGCTGTGCTTCCAATCAGATTACCAAACCCCAGAGGTATGCTCAGATGAAAGTGCAGGGAAAGAAGAACAAGGGGGTCAGACCTAGCTAGAAGGAAGTAAACCTACCACAAGGGCAGAGCCAGTGCTGTGGAGGTAAATTGTATTTCTGTTTGCCAGGGGGCAGCTGGGAGCCTAATATTTGTTAATTTTCATGATGTAGATATTTCTATCAGGACCAATTTCAAGTTATTAATATGATAACATTGAATGTGAAATTGGGAAAAGATGCTCAAAATCAGTTTTTATGAGTCACTACAAGCCAAGTACAGCAGAACACTGGACAGAACCTAACAGCTTGCAAACGTAAAACTGGGGCCTGACCAAGTGTCAAATAACCTTAGCATAAATGAGGTAGTTATTCCTCATAGAGTTTTACCTGATGAGGTCAGAGCCTATAGTTTTCTTGAATGGTCTTTCCAAATCCCATCTGAAGAACATTATCTGGCGCTTCCCACACTACTCATCTGAATGGCTTCAACCTCACTAGTCTCCAGTGGAGAAAAAAATTTGAAAAAAATTTAAAAAAAAGAAAACAAAACAAGCAAGAGGCTTTGTGGACTGTCAATGCTATTGTAATGTCAAACATTCATCCTGTTAATCCAGCATTAGCTGCAAAACTCCATAAGCAGTCAACTCAATTGCAAGGTGCAACATCAGCAGTTCTCACATTAGAAGCAATAAGGGAAGGCTGAAAACATCAAAGTGCCTATACTTTACCCCAGCCATGAATCAGAACTACTTGCAGTGACACCAGGTATCAATAGTTTGTAATAGCTCCCCAGATGATTCTGACTTGCAGCCAATATGAAGAATTACTGCCTGGCACTACCTGATTCTGCAATTCAGTCAATTTCTCCTACCACCTCCCCTCCCTTATGTTATGCCAATCACACTGGCCACTTTGCTATTCCAAGACCACACCAAATTCATCCATGACTTTATTTATTTTTTATTTTTATTTTTTAATATATTTTATTGATTATGCTATTACAGTTGCCCCCCCCTTTATTCCCCTCCACCCTGAACATTCCATCCGACCAACATTCCTCCCCTTTTCTTCATGTCCATGGGTTGTACATATAAGTTCTTTGGCTTCTCCATTTCCAATACTATTCTTAACTGCCCCCCCCGCCCCTGTCTATTTTCTACCTACCACTTATGCTACTTATTCTCTGTACCTTTTCCGCCTCTCTTCCCCTCCCACTCCCCTGTTGATAATCTTCCATATGATCTCCATTTCTGTGGTTCCGTTCCTGTTCTAGTTGTTTGCTTAGTTTGCTTTTGTTTTTTTAGGTTCAGTTGTCAATAGTTGTAAGTTTCTTGTCACTTTTCTGTTCATATTTTTCATCTTCTTTTTCTTATATAAGTCTCTTTAACATTTCATATCATAAGGGCTTGGTGATGATGAACTCCTTTAGCTTGACCTCATCTGGGAAGCACTTTATCTGCCCTTCCATTCTAAATATAGCTTTGCTGGATAGAGTCATCTTGGATGTAGGTCCTTGCCTTTCATAACTTGGAATACTTCTCTCCAACCCCTTCTTGCTTGCAAGGTCTCTTTTGAGAAATCAGCTGACAGTCTTATGGGAACTCCTTTGTAGGTGATTGTCTCCTTTTCTCTTGCTGCTTCTAGGATTCTCTCCTTATTTTTAATCTTGGGTAATGCCATTATGATGTGTCTTGGTGTGTTCCTACTTGAGTCCAACGTCTTTGGGACTCTCTGAGATTCCTGGACTTCCTGGAAGTCTATTTCCTTTGCCAGATTGGGGAAATTCTCCTTCATTAGGTTTTCAAGTAAGTTTTCAATTTCTTGCTCTCCTCCTCTCCTTCTGGCACCCCTATGATTTCAATGTTGGGGCATTTAAAGATGTCCTGGAGGATCCTAACCCTCTCCTCATATTTTTGAATTCTTGTTTCTTCATTCTGTTCTGGTTGAACATTTATTTCTTCCTTCTGGTCTAAATCATTGATTTGAGTCCCAGTTTCCTTCCTTTATTTCCTTTTCTTTTATTTCACTTCTCATAGCCTTCACTTTTTTCTCTATTTTGCAACCACACTCAACCAATTCTGTGAGCATCCTGATTACCAATGTTTTGAACCCTGCATCTGATAGGTTGGCTATCCCATCATGATTTAGTTGTATTTTTTCTGGAGCTTTGATCTGTTCTTTCATTTGGGCCATATTTTTTTGTCTCAACGCACCTGTTAGGTAGTAAGGGGCGGGAGCCTTAGGTATTTGCCAGAGCAGGGCAACCCATGTCTCTGTGTTGTGGTGCTGTATGTCGGGGAGGGGTCTGCGAGAGAACAATGCTGCTTGCTCAGGTCTCGGCAGGCTTCAGTCACTTCCCCCAAGTACCCTCAAGCAAATTAGTCCCTTCTGGTGCTGATTCCAGGGTGGGTGGTTTTGCGTATGTTCTAGGACCCTGTGGGTCTCTCCAACAAACTCTCCTGCGAGGCTGGGAGTTTCTCCCACTGCTGCAATACCCACAGGGTTTTTCAGTCAGATGTTTTGAGGTTTTATTTCCCCAGGCTGGAATCCTGGGTTGCGTAGTCTATCTTACTCCCCAGTAGTTCCTCCTGGTTTATCCACACACAAATGTGGGACCACTCATTCCACCAGTCACCACCTTGCAATGAGTCCTCTCTGCCCCAGCTGCCCGATCAGCCCCTCCTACTGGTCTGGATGATTGTTTCTTCTTTAACTCTTTGGTTGTCAGACTTCCATACAGTTTGATTTTCTGGCAGTTCTGGTTATTACTTGTTTTTAAATTTGTCATTGCCCTTCTTTTGGTTGTGTGAAGAGGCAGAGTGTATCTATCTACGCCTCTATCTTGGCCAGAAGTTTTCTCCTTCATGACTTTAAGCCTTTACACTTGGTGTTCCTTCTTTGGGAATGTTTCTCCCCTAGCTCTTTTAAGTCTGGTTCCTATTATTCAGGTCTCGGCTCAAATGCCACCTCATCAGAGAATCTTTCCAAACTCTACCTCAATTAACTACCCCCATTCTATCACAGTACTCTGTTTTATTTCCTTAATTGCTTGTATCACTATCTGAAAATAACTAATTTATTATTATAACTTATTACTTGTCTGTTTTCACCAAAAGATCACCCAACTGGAAGGCAAAATCTTTGACTGTATTATTCACTGTCGTTTCTTTGGTTTCCTAAAATTCTGTCTGAACCACAGTAGGTATTCACTCAAAGACTATTCTTTAAATCAGGGGTCCCCAACCCCTGAGGCCATGGACTGGTATTGATCCATAGCCTGTTAGGAACTGGGTCACACAGCAGGAGGTGAATGGCAGGTGAGCAAGCGAACAAGCGAAGCTTTGCTCACATTACCACTTGAGCTCCTCTGTCTCTCCACCCCTGTCCATGGAAAAGTTGTCTTCCATGAAACCAGTCCCTGGTGCGAAAAAGCTTGAGGACCACTACTTTAAATATCAGAAGATAGTTATTAAAGATCTTCTATGGTGGAGCACAATGATAGATTTAAATACTTCATTTTGTTAAGGTTTAAACTGCACAGCATGATATTTAAGGCTATTCATGACCTAGCCACCATCTAACTTGTAAGTCTCACCTTCTTCTACTTTGTGTCTTCTTGAAGCAAGAGGTGTGTATGAACTGCAGGAGCTTGAAAAAGTGCTCTGGAGCTGCACACTACAGGGTTCTCTTTAGCAAAGAAGTGTGTGTGTGTATGTGTGTGTGTGTGTGTGTGTGTGTTGAGAGTAGGGATGAACAGAGCAGCATGGTCAGAAGAGAGTCACTGATGGAAGGAAACAGAAAATAAGACAGACTCAGTAAAGTCACATATAACTTTTTTCATGTGTGATTTTTATTCTGGAATGTAAAGCTCTTTTGAATTAAAGTACAGTTGACATACACTATTATATTAGTTTCAGTTGCATAACATAGTGAGATTTCACACTTATATACCTTACAAAGTGATCACCACAAAAAGTCCACTGCCCATCTGTCACCACACTAAGTTATTGTGATATTATTGATGGTATTCCCTATGCTGTATTTTATACTCCCATGACTTATTTATAATTATGTTTGTACCTGTTAATCCCCTTTACTTTTTTCCTATACCCCCATCACCCAACCTCCTTCCAATTATCAATTTTTCTGTATCTATGAGTCTGTTTATTTTGTTCATTTCTTTAGTTTTTTAGATTACACATGTAGGTTAAATGATACAGCATTTGCCTTTCTCTGACTTACTTCACTTAATACACTCTAGGTCTATCCATGCTGTCATAGATGGCAAGATTCCATTCTTTTTTATTGCTGACTGATATTCCAGTGTGTGTGCATATGTTTTTGAATTAATGTTTCATTTTCTTCAGATAAGGCCCCAGCAGTGGAATTCCTGGGTCCCTCTTTATCTCTTGTCATAGCCTTTGTTTTGAAATCGATTTTGTCTCATATAAGTACTTCTATCCCAGCAATTTTTTTACATTTTCATTTTGATGAAATATCTTTTCCATTCCTTTACTTTCAGTGTCCATGTGTCTTTCAATCTGGAGTCTCATATAACCAGTATATGTAAGAGTCTTGCTTTTTATCCACTCAGTCACCCTAAGTTTTTTCAATAGAGAGCTTAGTATTTATTGATAGGTATGTGCTTATTGTCATTTTAATTGTATTCATTCTAAATTTATAAGTGTTTGGTGTAGTATCTTATGTTTGCCTTTACCAGTGATATTTTTTTCTTTCACATATTTTCTTATTTCTAGTTTTGACCTTTTCTTTTCCACTTAAAGAATTCCCTTTAACAGACCACTTCTGGCCAAGATGGATGTGTAGGTAGACACACTGTGCCTCCTCGCACAACCAAAAGAGGAAACACAACAATTTAAAAAACAAAAACAGCCAGATCCGACAGAAAACTGAACTGAGTGGAAGTCTGACAACCAAGGAGTTAAAGAAGACATGTTCATCTAGACCGATAAGCGGGGCAGAGCCAGATAGAGAGCACTCGGCAAGACGCGGTTTGTGGAGCGGTACCGGCAACGCTCCAGCTGCCCGGAGAGGCCCGTGGTGGACGCACCTGGCCAAGGCGTGGCAGGCACACTCGGCAAAACTGGGGCTGAGACTGGTGGACTGGGTGGTCCCTCATTCTCATGCAGATAAACCAGGAGGAAAAGCTGGGGAGCAGAACAGACCACGAGACCCACTAACGCAGGGAAATAAAGCCTCAAACCGCCAATTGAAGACACCTGTGGGGGTTGAGGCAGCAGTGAGAGGAACTCCCAGCCTCACAGGAGAGTTTCTTGGGGAGACCCACAGGGACTTGGAACTGTGCAGGCCCGCCCACTCACCCCGGAGCCAGCAAGGAAGGACCCAACTTGCTTGTGGGTAGCTGGGGAAGTGCGGAGAACAGATCAAGCGCCATTGGTCTCTCAGGCCCCACCCCCATAGACAACGTCACAACACAACAACATGGATTACCCAGCCCTGGTGAACACCTAAGGCTCCACCCCTTAAAGTAACAGGTGCACCGAGAAAAAAAATGACCCAAGTGAAAGAACACATCAAAGCTCCAGAAAAAATACAACTAAGTGACGAAGAGATAGCCAACCTATCAGATGCACAGTTCAAAGCACTGGTAATCAGGATGCTTGCAGGATTCGAAGAAAGATTGTCAAAATTAGTTGAGCAAATGAAGGATAATATAAAGGAAATGAGGGGAAATCTGCAGGGAACCAATAGGGATGAGAAGGAAACTAGGACTCAAATCAATGGAGTGGACCAGCAGAAAGAAAAAAACATCCAACCAGAAAAGAATGAAGAAACAAGAATTCAAAAAACTGAGGAGGGGCTTAGGAACCTTCAGGACATCTTTGAATGCCCCAACATCTGAGTCATAGGGGTGCCAGAAGGAGAAGAGGGAGACCAAGGGATTGGAAACTTATTTGAACAAATAATGAAGGAGAACTTACCCAATCTGGCAAAGGAAATAGACTTTCAGGAAGCTCAGAGAGTCCCAAAGAAGTTGGGGCTCTCAAAGAGGAACACACCAAGACACATCATAATTACGTTATCCAAGATGAAAAATAAGGAGAGAATCTTAGAAGCAGCGAGAGAAAAGGAGGCAGTTACCTACAAAGGAATTCCCATAAGACTGTCAGCTGATTTCTCAAAAGAGACCTTGCAGGCAAGAAGGAGCTGGAGAGAAGTATTCCAAGTCATGAAAGGCAAGGACCTACATCCAAGATGACTCTATCCAGCAAAGCTATCATTTAGAATGGAAGGGCAGATAAAGTGCTTCTCAGATAAGGTCAAGTTCAAGGAGTTCATCATCACCCAGCCTTTATTGTATGAAATGTTAAAGGGATTTATATAAGGCATGGAGGGATATCAACAGGGGAGTGGTAGGGAGAGAGAGGGGGAAAAGGTGCAGAGAATAAGTAGCATAAATGGTAGGTAGAAAACAGACAGGAGGAGGTTAATAATAGTATAGGAAATGTAGAAGAAAAAGAACTTATGTATATGACCTATGGACAAAACCTAAAGGGCAGGGAATGGGGAGGTGGGGTGGAGGAGAATAAAGGGGGAAAATGGGACAACTGTGATAGCATAATCAATAAAATATAATTAAAAAAAAAATAATTCCCTTTAACATTTCTTGTAGTGCCTGTTCAGTGGTGATAAACTCCTTTAACTTTTGTTTGTCTGAGAAAATCTTTTTTTTTTCTGTCTTTTAACCAGTATTTATTGTTTTAGCTTCAACAATCTCTACTACATAGTCGATTGTATTGCAAACAACTAAAGGACAGAAAGTTTAGCTTCTACTTTTTTTTCTGTTTTTTTTTTTTATTTTATTTTACTTTTGTTCAATTACAGTTATTTGCATCCTGTCTGAGAAAATCTTGATCTCTCCTTCAGTTCTGAATGATAACCTTGCTGGGTGAAGTATTCTTGGTTGTAGGTTTTCCCCTTTCATCATGTTGAATATATCATGCTACTCCCATTTGTCCTGCAAAGTTTCTGTTGAAAAGTCAGTTGATTGTTTTATGGGCATACTCTTGCATGTAACTAGTTGTTCTTTTCTCTCTACTTTTAAGATTGTCTCTTGATCTTTAACTTTTAACAACTTAATTATAATGTATCTTTATGTGTGGGTCTCTTTGGGTTCATCTTGTTTAGGACTCTCTGTGATTCCTGGACTTGGGTGTCTGTTTCCTTTACCAGGTTAGGGAAGTTTTCAGCCATTACTTCTTCAAATATGTTTTCTGTTGATTCTTTATCTCTTCTCCTTCTGAGACCCCTATGATTTGAATGTTAGCGTACTTGATGTTGTCCCAAAGGTCCCTCATGTTAGCCTCATTCTTTTAAATTTTTTTTTGTTTTTGACCTTCCATTTGGGTAATTTCCACTACCCTGTATTCTTGATTGCTGATCCATTCTTCTGTATTATCTTCTGCTGTTGATTTCCTCCAGTATATTTTTCATTTCAGTTGTTATATTCTTCAGTTCTGATAAGTCCTTTTTTTATATATTTTTTTCTCTCTTTGTTGAAGTTCTCACTGAGTTTATCCATATGTCTGGAGAGTTGTATGACCACATTTATGACTATTACTTTTAACTCTTCATCCAATAGACAGTTTACCTGAGTTTCATTTAGTTCTTTTCTAGAGGAGGGGGTGTCCTGTTTTGTTGTTGTTGTTGTTGTTGTTTGTTTGTTTGTAACATATTATTTTCTTTCATTTTGCCTGTTTATTTCTATGCATTAGGTTAGTCAGCTAAATCTCCTGGACTTGAAATGGTAGACTTATTTAAAAGGTGTCCTGTGGGGGCCCAGTGGTGGAATCACCCTTGTCCCTAGAATTAGGTGCTCCAGAGGATGGGCTAGTGTGGCCTCCTGTTGTTACTGGGCTACAGGTTCTATGGGCACACTGGCAGGCAAGGCTGATCCCTGGCCCACTGGCTAAGAGGCCTAGCTGCAACTATTGCAGGCTCACTGGTGTGCAAGGGAAGCCTTTGGTGTGGCTGGCTGCAAGGCCCAGCCCCCCTGATGCAAACACAGTGCTGTATGCTGGTACCAACTGAGGCCGCCCACCTGGTATGGCAAAGCAGGAGGTGCTTTGGAGGGGTGCTAGCCTCAGTGAGTTCTCAGGGAAACACCAGAGAGGGGTGGACAGTGTTAACAAGGTTAAGGGAAAGTGTCATAAATGGTGCCTGCCAGTGTCATACGAGCTAGGTTAAAGAAAAGGGAAGAATGGTATCTGCTAGCACCTCTAACTCAGGAGAAAGTCTCAACATATCCCTGTCACTCCAGCACATACCCTAAAATTAGTGAATGTATCACCTTCACATATGACCTAGGTGCTTTTCAAACTACTGCCTCTGTGCCGGGTCTCAAAAAGAGTACAACCTGGGTTTCCTACAGCTCTCTGGGGTCTCCCAGATGTAAGCCCCACTGGTTTTCAAAGCCAGATGTTATGGGGCCTCCTTTTCCTGGTTCAGGTCCCCCAGGCTAGGGCTCAGACCCTTTGCATTTTGGGGAAGACCTCCACAGTAGTGATATCCCTCCCACTTGTGAGTCACTGCATGGGAAGTGGGATGTGGGATAGGTCCTGACTAGATGTAGTCCCTACCTCTTCTGTTTCACTGTGGCTTTTTCTTTATATCCATGGTTATAGAAAATCTGTTCTGCTAGTCTTCAGGTCATTCTAAGAAATAGTTGTTCTATATTTCATTGTAGTTTTGGTGTCAGTAAGAGGCTGTGAGCTCAGAATCTTCCTCCTCTGCCATCTAAAACTCAAAGCCAGGAACCTTGTTCTTGAATGCCAATTTAGCTTGTCTGTGAAAAGTCATTGCTTGTGGTTGGAGCACTGCCCCTGTAAGAAATGTATTTTTGAGTGGGATCACTGAGTCACTCATAATTCCTTTAATGTATCCAATATTTTCCCTTGTATAGGTCACTTTCACATGTATTCTGTATCATTTGTTTTATATAACTCTATGAAGTAGACAATCACATTACTTTTTGTGATTAAATGTGTTATCCTCATTTTTTTAGATAAGGAATCAAGGCTCAGACTTGCCTGAGGCCAATTGGAGCTGGGATTTGACACCTGCTTTTCTCACTGCCAGTCCAGTTCTCTTTACATTTTTATATTATGGAGCTTGGGGCAGATTATGGAAAGTACCTAAAGCCAAGAAAAGGAGTCTGGGCTTGATTCCTGCCTCCTCTCACTAGAGCTCATCATAAAGTAAAAAAAAAAAAACAAAACCATGAATGATCATGGCTTTATAACCACTCCCAAGAAGCCACCTTGTAGAGTATTACCTGAAGGTCCTTGCTGAGGGCCCATCCATGATACTAAGTTAACTGTCACTGTCTTTCTGGGTGGGTTGGACAAGTAGAAGAATGATCACATTTTTGGAATCATAGGAACTCTGCTGCTTTAAACATCGTTCTCACAGAAGATTTGCCTTTTGGCAGGGTACAGATTGTGTACCTAGAGTTGTCTAGCCTGTTCCACAGGTCTAAGAGCAGTATCCTGGGAGAAAAAAATTAATAAGAATAAAAAATGCTTGGGACTGATTTTCAAAGAAGAGACTCTTGGGTGATTAGACCAGAGGTTTCAGGCAGCTTGAACCACAGAGAAAGTTATGTCAATAGAATATATGACCTTTAAATAAGCCTTGAGCTTGTTCATCTCTATGTCACTCAGGAGACAGGCACTCAGCTACTCCTTTCTGTAGGATAGTGTTTTTTTTTTCCCAGGGGAAGCCTTTAGAATCAAAAGAGATTGGAAAAACAGAGGCAGACTGGCTTCTGCCTTCCTTTAGTTATACTCAGTGGGCCCTGAGACTTCCAGCAGCAATTATAATATTAATAGACTTCTAAACCTACCTTCATTAGGTTACTGCTATTCTCTTCATGCCTACCACATTCCCTTCTAGTTATAGATCAGGAGAACCAAAGTGAAAAGAGAAGTAGAAATATGCACCAGATCACATAGTGATTCAGTGAGACAGCAGGGCTGGTTCTCAGGTCTTCCTCCTTCCTGCTCTGTGCTCTTTTACTATTCTGCACTGACTCTGTCTTTGCAGCGTAGTGTTTAGGGCACATTTAAGAAGAGATATCACACAGAAAAGGGCAACATTGAAGTTCATACAGACTTATCTTCTGATTTTCCTGCTGCCACTTACTAGCTGGTGACTAAAAGAGAGAAGATATTTGCCAGTGATACAATACATATGATAAGGGGTTGATATCCAAAATATATTTTAAAAACTTATATAACTCAATACCAAAAAAAGAAATAATTCAATTTATTTTTAAATATATAATCTTTATTGTATTTTTCCATTACCATTTAGTCCCCTTATCACCCCCTCCCCTCAGCAATCACCACACTGTTGTCCATGTCCATGAGTCCTTTTTCTTTTTTGTTCAATCCCTCCACCCCCTAACCCACACCCCACTATTGTCATCTGTTCTCCATCTATGAGTCTATCTCTATTTTGCTTGTTAGTTCAAACAGTTCAATTAAAAAATTCATAGAGGACATACAGATTGATCAATAGACATGTGGAAACATGTTCAACCTCACTAGCCATCAGAGAAATGCAAATTAAAACCAGAATAGATATCACCTCATGCCCGTCAGTATGGCCATCATCAATAAATCAATAAACAACAAGTGCTGATGAGGCTGTGAAGAAAAGAGAACGGTTGTGCACTGTTGGTGGGAATGCAGAGTGGTGCAGCCACTGTGGAAAATAGTATGAAGCTACGTCAACAAATTAAATATGAAACTGTCTTATGACCCAGCAATTCTACTTGTAGGGATTTATTTTAAGAAACCCACAACACTAATTCAAAAGAATACATGCCTCCCTATGTTCATTGCAGCATTATTTACACATTATATGCGGGTAATTTATCTCGCTCACAGGTGGCGCAGGCCAGTTTTGCTGATTTTTTGCGCAAATGGCAATGTTCAGTAAAATTATGATAACTTTAGTTTTACACAATGAAACTTTCTGTGATTTACTATAAAATATATACTGAATTATTTTTCTTTAATACATGTCCCGTGCTCTACTACCAGTCAACATAAAACGTAGAAATATGTTTTCCGCATACGGTGTGTTTACAATAGCCAAACTATGGAAGCAAACTCAATGCCTATCAATAGACAAGTGGATAAAAAAGTATTGATACGAATATACACAATGGAATTTTACTTGGCAATAGAAAAGAAGGAAATCTTACCATCTCAGACAATATGGGTACACCTAGAGACATTATGCCAAGTGAAATAAGTCAGTCAGAGAAAGACAAATACCAGATGATTTCAGTTATATGTGGAATCTAATGAACAGGCTAAATAAGAAAACAGAAACAAACTTATAGACACAAAGAACAGATTGTCAGCTGCCAGAAGGGAGGGAGTTTAGGGGACTGGGTGAAAAAGGTGAAGAGATTAGGAAGTACGTATTGGTAGTTGCAAAATATTCATAAGGATGTAAAGCATGCTGTAGGAAATATAGTCACTAATATTGTAATAACTATGCACCATGCCAGGTAGGTACCAGAAATACAGGGAGAAACACGTTGTAAAATATATGATTGTCTAACCACTACACTGTATACCTGAAACTAATACAAAATAATATTGAATATAAACTGTAATTGAAAAATATAATTTAAAATACTTAGTACAGTGCCTGGCCTGTAATAGAGACCAAATAAATATTAAATTAATATTCAGTGGCATTGGTCATACTGGTGTTTGCACTTTGGATAAATCATAAAGGATATCTGTGTTTTAGGTTACCTTGTTTTAGGCAAGAAACACTCTGGGACAAGGTGTGAACTAAAACTAGGAAAATGATCTGGGTTGCAAATTGAAAATGACAATTTCATTCTTTTTCTACTGTATCCTCCCTCATTCATAGGTTGATTCACTTTCAGAAGTGGAGTTTAGAATTCCTCTGGGATCCTTATTCCATTGCCAAAGCAACCATTCCTTGGAAAACTTTGGTCTAGTAGCTAATATTTTCCTTTGGAAGTAGAGATTCTTCAAAGAAGTCAAGTACTCCTAACTTGACCTTATTTCACTAAAACAATGTAATCCAGTACACTTGAGAATTGCAGCAGCCCCATTGCTATAAGGGTGTTCCATCAGGTGAATGGTACTCATGGCACCATCCTTTCTGTGCACACATAACAGTCCTCAGTTTGCAGCAGAAAATAAAGCTGTTAGCAAATTATGGTCTATTTATACTTATAATATCATGTAGTGTGATAGAATAAATACTAGCCTAGAAGACTTAGATTTTTTCATCTGTTAAGTGAAAGTGATGATAGTACCTACCTCAAAGTACTGCAGAGGTACTTCATTGTTATAGCATATTTAAACCCCTTAACATAAGCCTATTTCATAATAGGTGACTATTAAAACTGGCAGGGTTCTTTTTTTTTTTCCTTTCAGAGACCTTCAATTCCCTGTTCTTCAGGCAAGTCATGACCTCTTCAAAAGTTATCCTTGAAATGAAAAGGTTGTACTGGGATGATTTTTAACAGTTCCTTCAAGCCCAGCAGTTTTGGAGACATTTGACAAACCAAATTAAAGGAAGGAGGGGAGAAGGGAGGAAGGAAAAAAGGGAGGGAAAGAAAAGGAAATTTTTGCTGACATGGTTACTACTGACTCTCCTGCATGAAATAATCTTCTGTAATAGATGTTTTCTGTGCCTGAATTATGCATTTTAGGTTAAGTGAAGGGAGAGGAAATCCAAGCAGTAGCTAAATTTGTGTGCATGTTGGCGGGGCGGAGTTCCTGCTATCAAATAGCCATTGCTCTTCAATTTTTTCCTTTCCTTATCACAGACAATCCTTCTCTGCCAGAAGAATCATCTCTAAAATCCTAGTCTATCCTATAAACTAAAGAAAGCACAGCAGTAAATGTGAGAAAAACAACCAGGGCCTCGAAGAAAGAAAGGAGCGGAGCAAGGGGATGTTCAGCTTCATGCTGCGGCAGGGTGGCAAGCATGAGAGGTTCTCTGTTGTAGAGCAACAGGGCATGTATCTCTATTTCTGCTGGTTACTCTATATGTTTGAGGATCTCTCTGTTCCACTTGTGCATTCATTCAGTCAATTTTTATTGAAGGCCTACTATGTGCCAGGCCTGTGTTAGGAACAAAGAGGCAAAGTATTGAATAAAATATGTTTTCAAGTGAACCTCTACTTCCTTCTTTCAGGCACTGTGATTCTGAGGATGTCTGTGTGTTTGTGTATGTATATTTCTTTGTATCTGTGATAGCTCCAGGTGTGTATGACAGTGATCATTTTTCTTGTTCTGGTTTCAGAGGACTTCCTTTCACTTGCTGTGATTCACTTCACAAACAGTGGACCTTGTCTCTGTCTGATTTTTACAACTTGCAAGAAACAATTTAAAAACAACTAGAAATCCTGTGGAGTTCTCTTTTATAAAACTTTTACCTGTATTTGTGTCATGTAAAATAACACATTATTAATTCAAGTATGATCCCATGCATGACTACAGGAGTCAGGAGGTCGAAACATTACCTGAATCCAACTCTCTGCTGTGTCATGCTAAAGGAGTGGCAATTTCTGCCATTGATCATTTTCTCATGGACATTCTTGGCTTTAATAAAGGTAGATAGAACATCTTATTTTAAACAACCAGTCAGTATTCCTGATAAAGGAGATATCATCAGGCCCTGAATTGTTCATACTTATGAAAAGCAAACATTATAGTATTGAATTAAATTAGCTTGGTGTAATAGTTAGATTCTGTGTGATCAAATTGTTTAGTGCCATTCTCTGTTCCTTCTCTCATCTAGAAGGATATATCTTCATGTCCCTTCTGCCTACAAATACTTAAGAAGAGAGACTCTAGAAAACATTAATGGGGCTGTCTATTCTTATATTTGTTCTCCCAGGGAAACAGAAGTACCTGTGTGCCAGCAGAAATGATTGCACCATTGACAAATTCCGAAGGAAAAATTGTCCATCTTGTCGCCTCCGGAAATGCTATGAAGCAGGGATGACTCTGGGAGGTATGATACTTTTATTTCTTTTTCTCCTCTTCCCTTTCCCTCATTATCTCATTGTGTCTTTAAATGAGATTTTCCTCTTTGATCTTTCCAAGGAGGCCAACCATGTTCTAGATAGAGGCTGACCCCTTCATTTCAACATGGCTGTCAGCCAGCTGGTGCCTTTCTTTATTCTTAACCAGGCTACATCCCACTCTAGGGCCAGGCAAAGCAGCAAGAGATGTGAAGCAGGGATCAGGACCCAACAGAGGGTGAGTGAGTGTAGACTTGACTATAAAAGGTTCCCAGGGGATGTACTGGTATTGGCCTTATGTTGATAAATGGAGGCTAGAATGAGAGAACTAAGGAATCCAGAACAATCACAGGTGCAGGGTAACCCAGGCACAGGCTGGTCTTAAACACCCAAGAATATCCTTTAATTAACTGCTGCCAATATTTTAGGATTGGCCACTTAGAAAGAGAAGCTGCTTCTCTTTGGAACCTATGACTAGGCTGCCAAGCAGAGCCAATTGCCTATCCCACATCTCCTAGGGATGAACAGACCTTTTAATCATTTCCTTTTCTTTGCAAATCTATTGATCATTTCCAAAAGCTTTTTTTTTTGGTAGCACAGTAGCTTGACAGAGGTAAGATAAAGCTCTTTCCAGGGTAACCCTATCCCATCATAAGGCTCTCTGTTCCCTGGTCTGTGTCTGTCATGAGCACTGTCACCAATCCAGAAGGGTTTAGCTAACACTTATATCTCACCCCCCCAAATTCCCCATTTCTTCACGTTTACATAGGCTTAATGCCAGAGTCCTTTCTGCTGCCTGTTGCTTCCAGAAAGATGCACCTTTCCATGAGAAAAGCAAGCTCATTAGTCTACTTTGATTTCAAAATGGAACATGAGGAAAGACAAGCCTATTTCTGAATGTCTAAAACCGTAGCTTCATACCTGATTACTTATTATCAGCCTGGAAAACCTAATTGCCTAGAATCCTGCCCTCCCCCTTCCTCATCTCTAGGCTAATTTAAAGCACTTGTCCCTCTCTGGCTTTTTGCTACATGCTCAATACCTTGTCTGCCTATGAGCATATTTATAAAAAACAGCTTGCTTTTTAACTATGTCTGGGTGTTCACGTGGATAACTATATCCTCCCCTCCTTATAGACCAGTAATAGTCCTTAAACAGACCAAAGTACTACAAATAAATTGACCCCGGCTCAATTTGAGACAGTTTTAGCAGAAGCATCTCAAGTAGTGTCTAGTTTTTCCAGATATGGCACACAGATGCTCTGTGAGTGGTTTTCCAGGCAGCCACATCAAATGAAACTCAAATATCTGAAGAAAATCAACCTTGTTCTTGTTTACTTGCCTTACTCCAGATAAATCACAATTGTAGTAGGGAGGAAATAATGATACTGGGGTGGGGTAGTGCAGAAGGAAAGCAAAGGAATTGACAAAGGAAGTTTTTACATATAAATGTTATGACCCCATGTGAAGTTTTTGATATGCTGACCTATCAATTATTTAGCTGTGAATTGTGTGTAAGAGACAGGGGCTCAAGGTAGAGAATCCCTTGGTTTTCTATCTTCCGATATGAATTGTATACCCACTTTGATGCCTATAAATCCTAATGGCAAGCAAAGTCCTCATAACATTTGGGTCCAAATCTTAAAATTAGTTTCATGTCTCAGCCAACATCCTCCATTATAAAGCAGACTATGACATGATTACAGTGAACCCCTTTGAAAAGGAGTGAATGTGTCACAGATAATTTTACTACTGCTTGTAACAGACAGACATAAAGCTATAAATTTTTCTGAGAGTGGTATGGTAAATTTACAAATTGACCTATTGGATAGAATTCTCAATTTTGAATGGGCTTTGTCAGCACAATGAAAAGAAGCTGAAAGTTCTGTGGTTGGTTTTATTTCAGCTCCATTTCTCTAACATTTACTGTGTTTCTGCTATGTACAAGGCACCATGCTAGGCAACAGAGTTTCAGGCTAGCAAACATCAAAAAGTGTCTACAAGATACAAGGATTCTTGATGTAATATAAGTGGCCTTGTCTTTGGAGTCAGGCAGACCTAAGTTAAAGGCCCAGCTCTGTTGTTTACTGTGCCCTGTCTAAGCCTCAATTTCTCATCTGTGATGTTAGAAATATCACTCTCTCAGAGCTATAATGGGGATCAATTTAATGATAAGTGTGAACACCCTTGGTAAATGACAAAGTGCTAGGCAAATGTGAGGGTTTATTATGACAGTGTGGTTACTAGTGATTTATCTGGTAAAGATGTTCACAGCACTTCCCAGTTGGCTTTTACTCTGAGTTACTTGGCATGTCCTATGACATGTAATAGCTCCAACAGGCAGAGCATCACCACTCTTTGATCACGTCAAACCAAAAGTACCATCAAGATCTTTTTGGAGATGATTCTAGTAATTAAGAGAATCATATATGTGGACTGTCCAGAATTTATCCAGCCATGTACTTTGAAAAATAACGATATTTATTGAAGAAGATACAAGATACAAGAAACACTGTATATAGGACAATGATGCCTTGGTCCCTTTCGAAGTAGGCACCTTGGGACCTCACATAATTCTTCCCAATCTCCATCAGCTGCCCCGTCATATTTTCCTGAATCTCACTGATGGTCTGAAATCTCTTCCCTTTCAAAGGTGATTTTAGCTTTGGGAAAAAGCCAGAAATCACAGGGTGCCAAATCTGGGCTGTTGGGGGGCTGAGTCACCTGGGTGATCTGATGAGTCACCTGGGTGATCTGATGTTTCACCAAAAAACTGCACGTGACATTCTGCATGAGTGGGCACATTGTCATGATGAAGCTGCCAGTCACCAGTTAACCATAGCTGTGGCCCTCTGAATCATCTGAATAGTTTCTGCAGTAGTATGTTCAAGCTTAATGCAAAATTTGATGCAGATTTGTTGCTCTACTCTCTCAGTCATTTTGAATGTGGCAGCCACACAGTACACATGCTCACTCAGTGGCATATATTACCCCTACTGACTAGTGAAGTGAAGTCATCATTGTTCACACATGCGCATTCCAGTCCACTTGCCTTGGCTGCCATGTTATATTGATGTCATGCAAACCATTCTCATTATATTAACAATGGCTGGACTTTTTTGGACAGACCTCATATTATGTTCAAGTACCATGCAGTAAGAACCCAAGTATGTTTACCTCTTAAACACCATTGTTTGAAAAACAAACATTTCCACTTTTCTAAACTTTTATCTACATTCCTTGCTTCCCTGCTGCAAACACTTAAGTTTATTGTTAACTTTCAAATTCAGTGTATATCACACCTTTACTCAAACAATGGAAAAAATAAAGAAACCATCCATTCAGAATGGCCTTTCTGAATTCTTTAGCAATGGGCTTCCCTTTTTATAATATTTTAATTTAGCATACACCTTTTGATCACCTTGAAGGGATAATTCATGTAATTCCATTTTATTTTTACCACCACTCAGCTCTAAATTGTGTAATATATTCCAAAATGGAAACTAGGGATGTGGCCTTGGACAAGTCTCTTCTCTCCTCTGAGACTCAGTTTTTGCATCATAAAATTGGCATGATGGGCTTCACCAGGAATCTTTCTGGCACTACCATTTGTGATTTTATCTCTTAAGTCACAGAGAAAGGATTTTAAGTTTATCAGTTCTTTGTTTGGATTGTCTATCCACTGCTTCCAGAATTATAGATAGTCTAGACTTGACAGCTTTGACCTGCAGAGTAATTTTAGCTACCTCAAGTCATGCCAAAATAAGATATATTATGTGTCTAAAAGTAGATTGGATAGATTATTGAGGGAGTGGAGGCCAGAAGGACTGTCATTCTATCCTTAAAAAGCTGGTACTCCACAGATGAGAGCTACTTGGACTTCAGGATTCAAGGTCTCTAATTTGGTTTTCTCTATAAATGTTCCATCTACTATTTGGTGATGGAATCCCTGAAACTCAGAGACACCTAAAACACATACCCCTTTCCTCCCTGCTTCTAGTCCTGTCTACCTGTTCATTGCTTTTGTTTCATAGTACCTCTTGATGTTTACAAAAGGATCCTGGAGGTGATTGAATTCTCAGGGTAGTTTCCTTGAAGACTACCTCCAGGTTTTCAGCTGCCCATCCATGACAAGGACAGGCCTTTCTTTGTACATAGTTCATTGCTGGCTGCTTTTGAAAAATTATATATTGCTAACTGCTTCAATAATCGAACCCCCTTGCCTACCTTTCACTTAAGAAAATAGTTATAAATATAACTCTCTAGAAAAGGACCTTCTCTCCAGTGAATTAGTTGTGTTTTTTCACAGCCTATAATTAGAATAATGCACAGGCATCTCTCATTTTTCTCTGCACTTCTTAAGGATGTGCTCTCAGTT
>PVJI01025280.1:6202-20778 GCA_004026765.1 Micronycteris hirsuta | reverse complement strand
GCCCTTGTCTGGCAGCAGCCATGACTATTTCAGTATCTCCCTTTGAAAGGGGACCTTGGCAACGGAAATTTTCCAGTGTGTTTTGTAACCCTTCGCAAAAGGCTGGGAAACACCTTTATGAATCTCCCGGCACGGGGTCCTCCCGACCTTTCCCGGCACGGGCGCCCACGCCCTGCGAGTGAGTGACGCTGGAGCTCGGCGAGGCCCGGGGCCCCGGAGGCCAGCCCAGTCTGCGAGCTGGGGTCTGGGTGACACTGTCACCGTCCCGTCATAGAATTTTGTAATGTCTGCACACACCTGTGTGTGTGGTCACACGTACTTCTGTGAGCTGGCGTTTGCATTCTTAAGAAGCACGTCGGAAAAGAATTAGCAGTGTGGACGGGGCCCTCACGCACACACCCGCCTCCCCAAGGTCCCGGCCGTGTCTGCTCCCTGCAGTGCTAGCTCGCACATGTCCCCTGTGCGTGGGGGCCGTGGGGCTCAGCCACTTGCAGGTCCGCTTTCCCCTGTTCCACATGAGTGGGGTGGCCTAGAAGGGGGCCCCCGTCTGTGGCTTCCGAGGGCCTTGGAGAGAGAGAGCCTCCACGACCATCCTGCCCTTGTCTACCTGCCCCACCAGCCCATGAAGCGTGGTTTCAGGGACGTAGGGGTGACGCCAGGGAGCACTGAGTCCCCCGCACCCCACCTTGAGGGGAAGGAGGCAGGGCACAGGACACAGTGAGGGACAGCAAAGCTATCAAGGAAGGTGACACTCCAGCCACAGGGCTTGTGGTGGCAGGAGGGGGGATGCTGAGTGACACCTGCTTTCCCCCCGCTGGTGTCCCCAGGGTCTGCTCCCTTGGCGACCTTGTTCCACGTGGGGCTGGAGAAGGGCACAGGGACAGGGCGTGAGGAGGACGGGATGCGCCAGAAGAGGCGGCGGCAGGCCTGGCCAGGCCGACGATGGGAAAGGGACCAGCTTTTGTCCCCTCGAAGGCCCCCCCTGGGATGCCTGTCTTTCCAGGTGGGCGGGGCTGGGTGCAGAGGGTGGCGGGCGGTGGGGACACAGCCGGGGCTGAGGCAGGCTCACTGGGGGGCCACCTCCTCCCACGCACAGCTCCAGCAGCCTGTGCTCTGCAAGCAGTTTCATAAACACAATAATTCTCCCGGAACACAAATGGCTCCAGGTGGCCAAGGCCAGCGGGCAGCAGGCGGGCCTGGAGGGCTGGCTTCTGGGAGAGAGCCCGGGAGCTCCCCACCCTGTGCCGGGAGTGTGTTCTCCGCCCTCTTTGACGGTTCCGGAAAAGTCAGTCGGTCACTAGCTTTCTCTTTTGGCATCATCTTCTTTAAAAATCCGAAGGCGTCTCAGGACTACAGTGAAACTATAGCACTTGCTCATTTAAAAAAATGTATATTTTATTTATTTTTAGAGAGGGGGAAGGGAGGGAGAAAGAGAGGGAGAGAAACATCAATGTGTGGTTGTCTCTTGTGCGCCCCCTACTGGGGACCTGGCCCAGCACCCCAGGCCTGTGCCCTGACTGGGAATCGAACCAGCGACCCTTTGGTTCGCAGGCCGGGGCTCCATCCACTGAGCTACACCAGCTGGGGCTAGGACTGACTCATGTTGGGTTGCATTTATTTGCTTCGCGAGGCCAGCTCTGGCGAGGACAGTGTTGTGCTGTGTTCTGTTTCAAAGCTCACAACATGGTTTCCTGAGGGATACGCAGGCTTCGGCTTCGCACACCTGGGGTGGCCGTAGGTGCTGGGCCTCAAGCAAGCCCCCCCCCCGCCCCCAGCGGCCACTTCTCAGCTCCCCGGTTTTGAGTGCGCAGCCTCCAGCTCCTTCCCCACGGCAGGTGCAGGCCACGAGGGACCAGCGGCTGCCTGCCCAGGCCCCCACGGGCAGATGGGGGACTGCTGGTCCTTCCTGGGGAGCGTGGGCTCCAGGGTGCCCGGTGGGGGGACCTCATGGTGCGTGTTGGGGGGCGGTGCCACAGAGCGTGCTGGGCCTCAGTGACCTCGTCCTGAATCTGGATGGTTTCGCTTCGGCACCCGCCTCTGGGACAGTTAGTGGCCGAGGCCAGCTGGAGCAGCTTGTCACAGCAGTGCCTGCCCCGACCTGTGACCTTGGCCAGGTCATGGGGACTTGCCCGCCACAGTCCCCGTCTCCGAGATGGCTTCTGTCGTTCACCGTCCTGCCCCGGCCTGGGGGAGACACAGGAGCTGGCACGTGGCCCACGAAAAGCTGCACACCTGTGAGGCTGTGTGTCTGTGCTGCAGCCGCACAGTCCCCGGGAGGCCCACCCAGGAGGCGGCGGGGAGAGGACAGGAGGAGGAGGAAGTGAGGATGGTGGGGTGGGGGGGAGGCACAGGAAGCGGAAGTGGGACAGATGGTTGCCAAAGGCTCTGCAGATGGGCCCCTTCCTTTGTTGCCCAAAGAGCCGGGCGCCCTGGGGTGCGGAGCAGGGCAGGTGTCAGCAGGCGGGGGGCCCTCTCCCAGGGGCTCAGCTGGCCTTGAAGGGCTTGGTTCCTTTGGGGGAGGGAACCGTGTGGGCGGCCCCGGGGTGGCTGAGGGCTTCTTTAGGTCAAGGGGCAGTCTGGCTTCTCCGGGACACTGGGGCCACCGCAGCTGCCGGCCGGCCGAGCTCACCTGGGGAGGAAGAGCTCACAGCCGATGGGGTGCCTGTCTCATCCCTCCCACCCCCCACCCCGCTGCTTCTCACAGACGGACAGCAGGCCCCACGAGCGAGAGGGTGGGCAGAGCGATTTCTCTGACAAGAGCCCAGTATTCGGGAGCCTGAGGGGGCCTCCCACAGCATAATGACAACCCTGGGCCGCTGCTGTTCACCTTCTTCCCCGGTGCCTTTTACATTGAAGGTGCCCTCCAGCAAAACCATCTGCAGCGTGACCCAGGGGCTCCTGAAGCCCTGGCATGCTGCCCCGGGGGCACCCGGGGGGCAGGTCGGCCTTTGCTGCTATTCCTGAGTTTGTCCTGCTCGGGGGGACCACCCATGCCAGTCTGAGGAGAGTGTCCTTTAAGGGACCCGCAGGGTGGGGGCCTTCAAGGCAGCACGCGGCCTGAGTGGGCCCCCCTTGCTGCCTGCTTTTAAACTGGCAGTCTTTGCAGCTTGCCGTTCCTGGTTTGCTATGGGCGTTTGTTTTTCATTTTTCATTTTTTCGAATGGGGGAATGCGTTCCTGTGTTCCGAAATCCAAGAGGTTTCTGTAGCTTTCCAAGGGAAGTTCTCCCCATCACCCTGTCCTCCACCTGCCCAGCCATCTGATCACAGATAAATCTCCTTTGTTTTTTTTTTTTTAGTTATTGATTGATTTTAGAGAGAGAAAGGGGGAGAGAGAGAGAGAGACAGACATCAATTTGTGGTTCCACTTATCTATGCATTTATTGGTTGATTCTTGTATGTGCCCTGATGTGGGCGGGAGGGGGATCAAACCTGCAACCTTGGCGTATCATGATGATGCTCTAACCAACTGAGGTGCCCGGCCAGGACCCTGTTCCCCGTTCCCTGATCCTCCCAGAGGGTCTTTCTGCATGCAACATGCATGTGTGTGCACTCACCATTTCTCTATTTCAGATTTTATTTATTTATAGAAAGAAAGGAAGGGAAGGGAAGGGAGGGAGAAAGTGAGGGAGAGAAACATCAGTGTGGGGTTGCCTCTCAGATGGCCCCCACTGGGGACCTGGCCTGCAACCCAGATATGTGCCCCGACCGGGAATCGAACCAGCGACCCTTTGGTTCGCAGCCCGCGCTCAATCCACTGAGCTACACCAGCCAGGTTGCATTTTTTTTTTTTATCTGACTGATCAATGACAGCTTTTGCCCATTTTTCTGTTGGGTGTGGGTTTTTCCTTCTAATGTCTGTGAGCTCTTGCCATGTTGGACACCAGCCCTTTGTCCTATGAGCTGCAAATTTCTCTTCCCAGTCATAAGCCTATGGCGATTGTCCACGGAGAAGTGTTTTATACTTTTGTAGTCAAATGTATCCATCTCTTCATCAGAGAAGTATTTTATACTTTTGTAGTCAAATGTATCCATCTCTTCATTCATGGCTTGCAGACTTGGCCATCTCTGTACTACAGATGAATGTTCTCATGTTTCCTCCCAGGACATTGCTGGTTTCATTCTCCCACTGGGATCTTTGACGTGATTAGGCTTCCTCCTGGTGTTCCGTGGAAAGCACGGGCCTTCCTTCTTTCCAGGTGCTACCTGGTGGTCCTGACACCTTTTCTGGATGTCCCTCCCATCCCCGACGAGCTGTCACTTTATGCTAAACCCCGTCCCCACTGCGCTGCTCCCCTGGCCAGTTACCCGACTGTGTGACACTATGTTGACTCTCTGGCCACCCGGTCCCCCTCTTTCCCCATCGTTCTTTCTCAGAGTTCCTCCGGCTCTTTCTTTTCTTTTTCTGTATGAATGTTAGGGTCAGGCGCTCCCCTTCCAAAACCAAGCAAAGCAGCCACAGCAGTGCGTTCTTTAAATTACCCCGTGCGCCCACTGTGGAAATGTGGAGACACACACGTGGGAGGAGGGTGGCTCTTCTCGGTTGATCTGCGCCCCGAGGCTGTGTGTAGCGTCTCCAGCCAGCGCCCCCGCCCTTCATGTCCTGCCAGCTCCGGCTTGTGCAACAGCGTAAAGGAACGTGTGATCAGCCACACTCCTGCGTGTGCACAACAGCAGATGGGCCGGCCCCAGGGTGCGGGCCGCGCCAGCGCAGATGAACACTGCAGCCACCACTCGCGCTGCCCGGGACCCCCGCTGCTGAGAGCAGGGTCTCGTGGGGGCGCATGCATTCCCCCAGTAATTCTCACGGGGAGACGACAACCGCTGAGGCCATCAACACGAGTGGGGATGGGGTGGGCTCCCTCTCCTGCTGCGGGCCACCTTCTAGGGCCACCTGCGTCCCTCTGGCCCTGGGTGACGGTGGGAGACATGGGCGCTGGGCCACGTCAGCCCCGTGGACACCCATAAACCACTGGTACATTTAGTGAGCGGTAGAGCGGCCAAGTGCGCACCCCTAGAGAACACAGGCAGTACCCCCGCCCCGCCCCCCAGAGCACCAGCCTTCCGGCGGACCCCGCAGCTGCAGGCCTGGGCTGCCCGGGAAGCCGGCTGGGGATCAGCCCAAGTGGGTTGGCTGTCTGGCCCCCACGCCCCCCAGCAGGAGGGCGAGTGAATCTGTGGCGTGAAGAGCAGGGCCGTCCTGAGTTTGGGAGATGGAAGTGGCCCTGTGCCAGCGGCCACCGAGCAGAGCCACCTATTGATGAACGAAGCCCACTTGCTTGTGGGGAGCTGCCAGGGCCTGGGTGCCCAGGGAACGCATTCTCTTCGCAGGCCCTCCCTGAGGCCTGGTCATGGGCGCCCCTGCTAAGTTGATGGATCCATTCGCTCTTCTCCGGGGGAGGGGGAGGGCACAGGGCAGAGATCAGACTTCTGTGTCCCCTGCCTCCCCTCTGCCACCCGGGAGGCCGAGGACCCAGCAGCCCTGCAGAACGAAGCTCTGCAGTGGGTTGGGGCAGAAAAGGCCCCGGGACTGCCGGCCCGGGGCTCCCAGGCCGAAAGGAACCGCAGTGGCTCCTGCCGGTGCCGCTGCCGCCAGGGGGGCCCTCCCCAGTGGGGGCTGCTGGTCTGGCCGGCGGGACTGCGGCTGAGATAGCCCGGAGCAGGCAGGCCCGAGGGACGGGAGGGCAGGACAGGGCAGAGCGCGGGGTTGGGGTGGGGTTGGGGCGGGGGGGGGGTCTCCCCAAGGCCAAGGCCGGGGCTGAGCCCAGGTCTGAGCTGGAAGCTGCGACGCGGAGCCCGATTGCACCTGCTGCCGGCGGGGACAGGGCTGCCCGGTGGCACCGAGAGGCTCCGCGGGGGGCGGAGGAGAGGCCCCGCGCCCCCAGCCCGGCCCCTGGGCTGCTTTTCGGAGGGAACACGCCGTCCAGCCCAGCCTGCGGCTTGGGCAACGGAGGGCCTGGGACACCCTGTTCCCTGATAAGATGAGGCAATCTCCCTCTGCTGCCTGGCTGGGGCACCGGGGACATTTCTGTAACCCCGCCCCACGCCCTGGGCCCTCTGGCACCAGGTCCCCGGGCTCCGCTCGCTGCGCACCCCGCCCCCAGCGATCCGCTCTGGGGACACCGCGCCTCCCCAACGCCCCGCCCCGTGCTCCCAGGGCCCTGACGACGGTCCCGTCCTGCGCTGACCAGTCACCACGCCTCCCCCACGGCCTCGTCCCTGCTGCCAGACACCCACTGGCTCCCCCACCCCCACCCCGCGTGATCTGGCCCCTCCCCCAGCCCCTGGGTCCCCAAGGCCCCTTCCACAGTGACTCAGCCCAGCACCCCACAAGATAGGAACTCGGCCCCCCTCCCTCTCACCCTGCCCCCCACAAGCCCCTCTCGTCATCCTGTCCCACAGCCCCTCCCCCAAACAGCCCTCCCTCCTGACGGAGGGGGCAGCCTCGTGGGGTGGGGCAGCTCCCAGTGAGGTTTCTGGGTGCTGTTGAGGGCAGGCAGTGCCCCCTTTGGGTCCTGGAGTAATGGGGGAGGATCAGGGTCACTCCTGGGGGGACTTCGCTGTCCCTGTGGCAGTCCTGTGGGGCTGACGCCGGCCGGACACCCCAGGCCCCCTGGGAGGAGGCAGGTGCGGAATCTGAGCTCAGCAAGGAGGAAGCTGTTCAGTCCAGCGGGCCCATTTGCTGTAAGGCCCTCACCCTCTCCGGGGGGCACCTCCCCCCCCAACGCCGTGCCCTCAGCTCAGCCCAGCACCCTGGGTGGGTCCCCAGAGGCAGGGTGCTCCGAGCGAGGTCCTGGGACACCTGTCGGTCACTGAGACCGTCCCCAGGGTGGCGAGGTGAAAACTTTCCACAATCATAGCCTTACGGGTCCTTCTTTCTCTCCAAACAATACAATGGAATATTCCAGAGGCCCCGCGCTGCGTGGCGACATCACTGGAATGAATGCTGGAGTTTCAACGGGTTTCCATTCGAATCCATGGGCCCCAGCCTCGCACACCGATGCTGTGGGGCCCTCGCTGCTGGGGTTGTGAGAACCGCTGTCCCCTCCCCAGGCTGCTTCCTCGTCAGCCTCCTGGGTGCCACTTGAACGTCCCCGCCCAGAGGCCCGCCCAGCCAGGCCCTGGTGCGGCTCTACGCCAGTGTGAATCACAACTTCTAAATGTTTCACCCGGCGGCGGCGGCCTGCGGGCCAGTTTACAGGCCAGGCCATGTCCCCTCCCGGACTGGGCTGGAGACGGGAGGACCCCATCTGTCTGAGTCACCAGCCTGGCCTCGGGGCCAGGCATTGGGTCTGTGCTCCGTCGGAGTGTTGAGCTGTGGAGGCCTGGGCTTTCCCCACTTCCCACGCCGGGCCAGCCCCGGCACCAGCCCACAGCTGGAGCCTGTCTGTAATGAACACCCCTGCCCCCACGTGCCTCCCAGGGGTGTAAGCGAAGGATTCCCAAGGAAAGGAGGAGCCCCCAACGAGGGCCTGGGGCTTCCTAGGTACCCCTCAGGGGAAGGGTGGGTGTGGCGTCCATTCACTGTGGCTGCAGGGAGTGACCACAGGCTTGCAACAGAAATGGGCCCTTTCACCCTGTGGGAGGGCAGAAGGCGGGGATCGAGGTGTCCGTGGTGGTAGGCCCTTCCGGAGGCTCCAGCCGGGGAGGCGTCGCCTGCTTGTCCCCAAGTTTCTCCCCTATCATCACATGGCTCTCTCTTCTCTTCCGAGGACACCGGTGACCCGTACCTTAATTATATCTGCAAAGATTTTTTTTTACATATATATTTTTAATCCTCACCCAAGGATATGTTTATTGATTTGAGAGAGAGAGAGAGAAGAAAGAAGGGAGAGAGAGGGAAAAAAAAAGATCGGTGGGAGAGAAACATCAATTAGTTGCTTCCTGTATACACCCCAACAGGGGATCAAAGCCACAACCTAGGTATATGCCCTGACCGGGAATTGAACCTGCAACGTTTTGGTTTACGGGATGACGCTCCCACCCCTTGAGCCACCCGGCCAGGGCTGCCGAGGCCCTTTTGCCACAGAAGGACACATTCAGAGGTTTCAAGCCTCAAGACTCGGACACACCTCTTGGGGGCGCTATGGAGCCACCGCAGGCAAAGAGGCCCCCATCTGAGGCCACGCCCCTCGCTGTACAGCAGACACAGGGGCTGAACCTCTGCTGTCGCGCTGGGCGCCCCAAACTCTCGAACTCAGCCCCTGGTCCCGGGAAATGACACATGCTCCTGAGTGCGGGCCTTTCCCAGCGTAACGACCAACGACTGTTGTGATTTTCCGAGCGTGGAATTGGCGGCTGATCGCTCGGACATTTTTGTGGACAAGATCCCCTCCCCCCACCCCTGGGGGGGCCATGAGCAATTTATTCAATTATAATGTTTCTTTGAACACCGTTTGGGAAACTCTGCCTAGGTGTGGAAGGAATTCTATTTAAACATCCTTATTTTTACTGTTCTCAAGGCAATCCATGCATATGATTTTTTTTTTTTAAAGACACAGAACACAGAAGACGTTATAACAACAACAAAAAATCCTGTTTTTAATGCGACCTTCCTCCCGAGAGACCAGCCCTGCTCTGATTTTTGTGACCACTTTTGATTTTGGTGACTAACGCAACTCCGCGAAAGGTTCCTCTTCCCTCGACGACTCCTGAAGGGGCGGATGTTGTGTGAATTCTTCAGTTGGTTATTCCGGTAACTGGACCCTCCTGTAGGGATTTCCTTTGGGCACACACACGTGTGTGTGTGTGCGCACGCCCCTCTCCATTTCCCTGAAGTCCACATTCTCTGCTGGGGCCATGAGTCAGCTGCGTGGGCTTTGTCTCTTGAAGACTTGGTGACTCCACACACAGACAACTCGGTTACGGCGCGTGTGACCTGACCGAGACGGCGTGAAGTCAGATCCCTTCCCCGGGGCCGGAGGGCCTGCCCCGTCCGCCTCCTCACGGGGGCTGTGGTTGTGAGGAATCCAAACACTCAGAAAAAGTCCCTAGAACACAGTGTGGCTCAGGGCGCTCGCCGATTGCTCATAAGCACGAGGCCTTTTAGCTTCCTAGACCACCCTTGTCTTGCCGGCCTTCCGTTTTTCCTGGAGTTTCTAGTTGCCTTCTTTCCCCGACTTTTCACCAGAGGTGACCTGAAATGGATTCGGCCTCACGGGTCCTGGCCCTCTGCTCCAGGGTCCCGCCCAACCGAGGCTCTGCCTCACTCTGGTCCTGAGACACACCCCCCACCTCGCCCGCCCCATGATTCACTCACTCCCCTGACCTCTTGTTTTTTTCCTCATTTTTACTAGAGTGTGAGAGGTTAACTTGGAAGGGCTTGTTCGTCTGTCACCCAGTGTGACTTAGAAAGAGCCCGGGATCTGTTGTCCCAGCTCTGTCCCCTCATGTGTCCCATTGTGCCTTCCCTCATTTCCTCTCCCCTTTTTTTCCATTCTTCACACACTGCCTTCTGGTATTTGTGGCACTGCCAGGATCGATTCCCCGGGACTCTGAGCTTTTACCTACCCACTGTTTTGTAACAATGACAAATCTTTGGGAAATGATGGTTGGCTTTCCGATTTATTTCCACCCCCCTTTCCCCCCCCACCCTTCGCCCCCCAAATGTGAAATCAACAAGGACAGCAAATACAGCCACACGCAGCCCTGGACTTCGGCGTGACTAGGTCGACAGTGCAGTTGACATATTTTCTGGAGCTCTTTTTCTCTTCGTTCTTTTCTGGGATATTTTCTTGAGTGCATTTCCAGCTTTTCCGTGGAATTTGTGTTTGGGCAAAGACACTCTGCATTTCTAAACACTTTTTTTTTTTTTCTCTCTGGACTTCCTTTTTATGGTCTCCTGTTTGCTTTAGGCGTCACGTTTTGTCTGCAATGGCTCTGAGAATGCTCGGGAGGATTTTTAGGTGACTCCTCCGCGGGAGGCGGTGGTTTTGTGGCCCCTGGCCTTTCCCTTGCGGGTCGCTGGTTTTCCTTGGCCGTCTAGCCGTCCTTGGGTGTCTGTTTATATTTAAGTTTGATGGGCAGCTTTGGAGCGGGTGGCGTGGATTTCCTCAGCCGGGCACAGGTGACCCGGCGTCAAGGACATGTGGTGTGGGGAGGGGGAAGGGTGGCTGCGTGGCCACTCCAGTGCCAGAAGGGCTGCACTCTGGGGTGCCAGACCCCCTGCTGGCTCTTCCTGAGCAGTTGGTGTTCCCTGGGGTTCCGAAGGTGCTTGGGTAAATGCAGGCCTGGCTCTCCCACGGTGCGAGGACTGGGGGGGGAAGGGTGGGGTGTGGGCCGCAGCTGACCTTCGCTCCCTCTCTCTGCCTGGGTGTCCTGGACACCTTGCTTGGTTCTGCAGGAGCCTGTTAGTTTCCTGTCCTGTCGGCCACGCCGGGGCCTGTCTGTGACCCGGCGCCGCAGGCTGCCGTTGGAACCTGTTGAGCTGAACCAGACCTCTTGGTCACAGACTTTCAGGCCCCGGAAATCGCCTGGGCAGACACACCCTCAGGCTGCGCCCGAGGGGCAGGGCGGAAGGCGGGAGGAGGGGGGGTGCTGAGGAGGGTGCCAGCGTCTGCCTGCAGGCCCTGCAGGGGTTCGAGGCCAGCAGGGGGCAGCCCTCATGGGGCCTCCATCTTTCCCAGGCTGTGCTCCCAGCAGGCCGGGGACAGGAGGCTCTGCGCAGGCTGCGGGTGGCCAGCCCTGCTGTGTGCTTAGAGGGGCCCCTGCCAGGGCCCTGGGTGCTTGCTGCAGCAGCACCTGCGAGGCCGCCGCGGTTCGGCCCCGGGAGAGGTCCGTGCCCTCCCCAGGTGCGCGCGGGAGGGCACAGGCATGCGCACCTCGGGCTTTGGGGCTTTGTCACACCCTGGCGGCGACGGGGCGCAGAGAGAAAGGGCGCACGCAGCGCGCGAGGCGGTGGCGGCCAGGCTGCGGAGGGGCGCGCCCCGGGCTCGCGTGGGCACCCACGGTGGGGGGGCGGAGGGGAGGCGTGGGCCGCGCCCCTGCTGACGCTGTGCCCGTGTCGCCCGCAGGTGAGAGGCCCTTCGCCTGCAGCTGGCCGGACTGCAGCAAGAAGTTCGCGCGCTCGGACGAGCTGGCGCGGCACTACCGCACGCACACGGGCGAGAAGAAGTTCAGCTGCCCCATCTGCGACAAGCGCTTCATGCGCAGCGACCACCTGACCAAGCACGCGCGCCGCCACGCCAACTTCCACCCGGGCATGCTGCAGCGGCGCGGCGGCGGCTCGCGCACCGGCTCGCTCAGCGACTACAGCCGCTCCGACGCCAGCAGCCCCACCATCAGCCCGGCCAGCTCGCCCTGAGCGCCCCCGGGCGGCGACCCGCGTCCCTGCAGCGGCAGCAGCAGCAGCAGCGGCAGCAGCACAGCCCCCACCCCGCGCCCCGCGCCCCTCCCCCCGGCCGCCCGTGGGCCCCTCCCCCACCACAGCCGTGACCCGATGCTCTCGTCTCTCCCGTGCCCCACCCCCGTTTTGTCCTTTTGTAATCAGAATGCGATGAAGTCAACCACACCCCCCCTCCCCGATTTTCTTCACCTCAGGTGTCAAACTCAATTTGTAAAAAAAAAAAACAAAAACAAAAAAACACCATCCACAAGTTGCACAGTGGACAGACCCACGAAGGTGAGAGTCAGCGGTGTGAGAGCCGTTCTCAGGGATGGACGCGGTCCACGGGCCCGGCGAGGACACCCCTCCCTGCCGCCTTACTCAGTACAGAGACTCGCACTCGAGCTGTCCCGGGGCTCGCTCGGGGACACTCTGGGGACGCGGCAGCAGGAGCGGTGCCCACGGAGCTCCGCACCCGGCCTGCGGGCCCGTCCACCCGCCGCTGGGGAGTGGATGTGGTCACTGATGCTTGTGCTTCCCGGGCAGGTGCCCCGGGGGGACCCGAGTGCCCCTCTGGCCGCCACCACCCAGCCTCCAGCCACTGCCCCATCGGCCGGCTGGGCTCAGGACTTAACACGGGTCAGAGGGATGCCTTAAGCCGGGCCGTGCGAAGGAGCACACCCCCCAGGGGGACCATCTTCCTGTCCCTGGCCTCTCTCTGGGGCGCTGGGAGACTGCTACACCACCGACGTCCAATGTGACAGCAGCGAGGCCACCCCTGGCCCTCAGCCTGCCCCAGGGACGCGCCCCGAACAGGGAGGCCCGCTCCTTGGTGCCCCAGCGGAAGGCATCGGGGACCCCGGAATCCCAGTGTTCTGCAGGGACGTCTCAAACTGTCGCTGGTGCATCCGGATCCTGCTCTGCCCGCCGGCCCGGCCCCTGCTGTTGGGACCCCTTCGTTTGGACCGGTGGGTGAAGTCGTCCGGCCACCTCGCCGGAGGCGCCGTGTGTGGGGCCGGGCGTGTGGCCGCGCTCCGTGCCTCACGGGGACCGACCCACGGCAGGACGCCGCAGCGCACTGCCCGGGGACTTTCCGAGAGTGGTGCAGCGGATGTCATGGGACATGCCGAGGTCTGGGACCGAGCATTGCTTCCTCCCCCGGGGGGACGGCAGCCAGGAAGTGGCAGGACTGCAGTCGCCATGTCCCCAGCTGCGAATGGGCGAGCCTCCGCCTTGTCCTGGAGCGCTGCATCTCCTGGACGCCTCCAGTCCCCTCCTGCTTCTCCCGCTCACTCTGCCTGGGAGGCCCCAGCCCGCCGCTGCCTGCCTGCCAGCCCGCTCCTGCAGGAGAGGGCAGCGGAGACCGCCTGGGCCGTTTTTCTCAGACCCCTGGCCTGGGCTGGCTCAGGTGCGAGCCCGGTGGGCCGGAGAGGCTGGGCCCTGCCCTGGTCTCCTCTTGGGACAGCCAGTCTACAGGCGCTGCTGGGCAGACTCGGGGCGTGTAAATACAAGCCCCCAGGACAGTGCGTGTGTGTGCGTATACGTGTGTGTGTGTGTGTGCGCGCGTTGGGCCAGGCATGTGGGTTTGGGGCGTACATGAGGCAGCTTACAGAGACCTCTGCCCCTTCGTGATGAGGAGGGACGACCCCTGGGATCTCAGAGGGCCGTGGACGGGCTTCCTGGATCCAGAGTGCCTTGGTTGTGGTCATCCAGCCTCCACCCCACCCTCTGGGTGTGGGGCGCAGTACAGAGAACCCCGGAGACCCAGGCCTGGCTGGTGCGCACAGCCGCTGGCCACGGCTTCTGGCCAGCGCCAGAGGGGACGGGCGCCCTCCTCCGTCCGCAGCGACGACGCGGGGGGCAGCCTGCCGCCTGCAGCAGCCCGGGTGCCCGTGTCAGCTGGGCTTGGCTGGTGGCACGGTGGCGGCCTCTGAGTAGCCTGGTAGGTTCCACGTTGGGCCGCGGCTTCCCGCTGGGGGCCGAGCAGCGGGGGCCGCCCCCCCACCCCCGCCCTGGTCAGGTGCAGAGCTGGCTGCCCCCACCGGCCGCTGGGCTTTGTTTGGGCCGCGTGGCAGCCCCGCTGGCCATGGACCCGGGAGAGAGAGTGGACTCCACGGAGGGGGGGCCTGGACAGAAGAGCGCTCCAGTGCCTGAGGCGTCAGGTCTTCACCCCCAGTTCCAAAGTGAGGCCCAGCAGGGCCCTGGACGGCCCTCCCAAAGTTGTTTCTGCGTGAGGCCGAGGAAGCCACACTCTGATACATTTCATGTCTCAGGAACTCACATTCCAGGTTCAGGAATTTTATTCCAAAGTCCTTTGGTGCGCTTACCGTCCCCCGGGTCCCCGAAGGAGGGGGCGGCCCCCGGTGCACCTCCCTGGGGGGGCCAGGCGTCCCCTGGTGTCCTCCCCCTGGCGTTGGGAGGCAGGGTTTTCTACCCGTCCATCTGCGCCCCAGCACGGGGAAAGGACTCCAAACTCAGTCATCTTGGAATAAAAGAAGAGCTGGTTTGTTTTAGAGGCGGGGCGGGGGGTGGGGGAGGGAAAGCGGGCATTTGCTGTTTCCAAAGAGAGCACTTAATTTAATTTTTCCTCCAAATGACCCAGGGCTGTTCCGTCTGTTGGATGGAAGGGTAACGTGGCCTTAAAACAGAAATATGCAGGCGTTGACTATTTTTGGCAAACGAGAGTGTCTTCATTCCCAAAGTGGCTCTGGCCTAGTGGCAGGGTGTGGCCCTGGCCTGGGCGCCGGGGCATTGGGAGGGAATCCCGCCAGGCATCCGGGGCTGGGGCTCCAGCCAGCGGACGGTCCCAGCTCGGCCGGCCGGGGAGAAAATTCAGCTCCCTTGAAGGGCGGGGAGGGGTGGGGGGGAAAGCCATGAATCTCAGGCCAGGGTCAAGGGCGCTCCCTGGCATCACCGCGTCAGGAAACGGGGTGTACGTGTGGAGAAGGGGGTGGACCCTCTGGGGACAGGCTGCATTTTCATCTAAGATGTAGAATTTATTTCCTGGCCTGGGTCTCTTTCAGGGTTTATCTTTATGGTTGAGGGTCGTGCTTGTCGGCTTCCGTGTGACTGCGGACCTGTAGGGCTCCTAGAAATAACAGTGCAAACCTTTATTTTCGTGTGTGGGTTCAGGTCACGGGGGGGGGGTCAGGGGGGCAGAGTTCTCCAAAAGAAGCTGGTCTGAGTGGGGGGAAGCTCCCCTCTGGCTTGTGTCCCAAATGAAAATGTCCCTTTTTGTCTCAGCCATATCGGGGG
>PVJI01025279.1:10346-20789 GCA_004026765.1 Micronycteris hirsuta | reverse complement strand
CATTTACCCCCCACCCCCAACCCCAGTCAAACCCACCTCCCTCCCTTGCTTCCACCCTCCCCCTTGGTTTTGTCCATGCATCCTTTATAGCAGTTCCTGAATACCCTTGTCCCCATTATCCCCTTCCCCCTCCCCTCTGGTTACTGCCAGATTGTTCTAAATTTCAATGTCTCTGGTTATATTTTGTTTCTCTGGCTGTATTTTGCTTGCTTACCTCACAAGCGTCTTGGCTGTAGCTGATCTGAGTTCCCCGGTAGCTGATCTGGCCTCGGTGCCTTCTCTCATGAGTCCTTATATAAAACCCCTTAACATTTCTTATAGTAAAGGCTGCATGATGATGTACTCCTTGAACTTGACCTTATCTGAGAAGCACTTTATCTGCCCTTCCATTCTAAATGACAGTTTTTCTGGATAGAGTATTCTTGGTTGTAGGTCCTTGCTTTTCATGATTTGAAATATTTCTCTCCAGCCCCTTCTTGCTTGGAAGGTCTCCTTTGAGAAATCCGCTGACAGTCTTACGGGGATTCCTTCGTAGATAACTGTCTCCTTTTCTCTTGCTGCTTGTAAGATTCTTTCCTTATTCTTGATCTTGGGTAATGTTATTATGATGTGCCTTGGTATGTTCCTCTTTGGGTCCTGCTTCTTTGGGGTTCTCTGAGCTTCTTGGACTTCCAGGAAGCCTATTTCCTTTGCCAGATTTGGGAAGTTCTCATTCATTATCTGTTCAAAAATACGTTCAATTCCTTGGTCTTCCTCTTGTCCTTCTGGCAGCCCTATGATCTGGATGTTGGGTCGTTTACAAATGTCTCTGAGGTTCCTGAGTCCCTCCTCATTTTTTTGAATTCTTATTTCTTCCTTCTGGTCCACCCCATTGGTTTGAGTCCCAGCTTCCTTTTTTTCCCTATTGGTTCCCTGTAAATCTTCCTCCATTATCTTTATAGTATTCTTCATTTGTTCAATTATTTGTGTCTACCTTTCTTCCAGTTTTGTGAGCATCCTGATTACCAGTGTTTTAATCTGGGCATCTGTTAATTTGGCTATCTCTTCATCCGTTAGTTGTAATTTGTTCTGATCTTTCATTTTGGCCATTTTCATTCTTTTTTATCTCAGCGCACCTGTCGGAGTCTTAGGTGTTTGTCGGTGCCTGGTAACCTGGGTCACTTTTTTTGTGATGCTTCCTCTGGGGCGGGGCCTGGGAGGGAGCAATGGCGTCTGCCGTTCACCGCTGCTCCCTATCACCCTCTGCTCCCCAGTTCCCCACTGCCTTTTCCACCAGTCTCGGCCCTGCCGGTTCCCACTGGCCTCTCCGGTTATGCTGCCGGCCTGCGAGGTTCACCCGTTGCTTGGGGTCGTGCTTTGGTTAGGCGCTCCCGGGGTGAGTCCCTCTGGGCAAACTGCCTCTCACTCCGCTCCTCCGCTTTGTTCTGACCCGCCTACCAGCCTGGATGTACGTCCTCCCCAACTTCCTGGGTGTTGGACTTCCCTTCAGTTCGATTCTGTTGGTTCTGGTTGTTTATTTTTCGCTATTGAGTTCGTTTTTTAAACTCTCCGATTGTGAGCGGCGGCGCACTGTGTCCACCTACGCCGCCATCTTAATACTTTCTGTTTCTTAAAAGTCTTAGACAGTTGCCCTGTTCCAGTGGCTCAGTTATTGGAGCATTGTCCCATATATCAAAATGTTGTGGGTTTAATTCCCCATCAGGGTAAATGCCTAGGTTGCAGGTTTGATTCCAGGTCAGGGAGCATATGGGAGGCAACTGATCCATGTTTCTCTCTCACATCTATGATTCTCTTTATCTCCCCCTTCCTCTCTTTAAAGTCAACGAACATATCCTCAGGTGAGGATTAAAAACAAATGTCTTAGGAAGTTAACAACTACATTTTCTTTTTCATACAATTGGTGGCTATCATCAAACATTTGTTTTGGATTTATAGTTGTAGCTGCAGAAAAGAGTTTAATGTTTTTCAGAATAGCTAGTTACCATGTTTTCTCTAGTGTTAATTATGAGTAACATGGGATATCAGTAAGAAGACAAAAAATCTAACATATCTGCCTTTTTATGAAATATCATTATACATAAAATCAAATCCTCTTCTTTACATATGGATGGTTCTACCTCTTTCCCAGTTGTCTGTATAGAGGATACTTCCTCCTTACTCCTAGTATGCTTATACACAGATTCACCTGAAATAATATGTGTAGGGGTAGGTAGCAGATAATTCACATCTAGCAAATATCGTGGAAGTGGGAAGATTCATTCAAGTTTCTATACCTCATACACTGTGGCCCAGACACTAGTTTTATTATTACAAAGCATAGGATGATTTCTTCTCTTCAACTCTTGTGAATGAGACCTGCTAATTTTCTTAGTATTCCATCCATTTTTCTAATAATGATTCAGTTACAATCAACTCTAAAGATCACAGTTTAAGTGTTCATAATATTAATAGCAAGTGCCAGGGCAGATTTGCCTAAATCATACCACCCCTTATCCTATGCTGCTCTATGTCTTACAATATAACTAAGCACAGTGGAGTAGACATGTGCAATCCTTTCACTCTTCTCATTATTCTCACATCAGATAAATCTTTATTGAAAGCCTGTTATGTGAACCATCCTGTGCTAGATAGAGGACTAGAGAGAAGTCTGAGATAAGGTATCTGCCTTGAGGAAGCTTACCATTGTAACGACCTGAAGAAGTGACAGTATACTCAATAATAATTAATAGTCAAAGGCTTAGATAACAACAGAAAACCACAGTAAATGGAAAATCTTAAACTCAGTTTAACTGCTAGTAGGACCCATGCCCTCTAGATCCTCCATTAATAGAAAAGCAACCAGCCCCACCTTACATGGCATTTCACAGTTGAAGTACACTTACTATAGAATAATGACATATTTTCACAAAATATACAGTATGACAAACATATAACATTTTCAACATTTTTCAACTGTCACTGAAAAAATATTCCTCCCTCACTTAAAAAGAGTCAAAGGGTCTTTTCAAAAAGTGTCTACATTGTACACCTTGCACTTGCATTTCAAATGCATTCCTAACATAATTTAACAATGAATAATAATTTAGGAGTCAATTCTGATACTATTATAGAGGTAACTACTTAAGCCCAGAGAGAAATATGCAAGAAGAGAGGTTTGAGAAGTCAAAGGAAATGTACTTATATTTAATATCTCTTGTATTCCTCCCATCCATATTCTGTAACTGAAAAAAGAACTTGTGTCTGCCCATTGGTGTCCCGACCTAACACTACATTTAATTAATTAGCAGTCTTCTCCAGCTGTCATCTGACCTCATTTGCCTAGGCTGTAGCCACAGTGAGGTACATTGCTGAGGGTGAGACTCCAACTATGACCTTTTTGTCCACTGAACTTCAGGGACTCAACAGCTGATCAAATATTCCTCCTCTTTCCACTGTGCCCCAAACTGCATCACTCCTGCCAACAGTGGCCAACTTTAACTTCCTAGACTTACATCAGTATCTCAAAGTGTGGTTTATGGATTAGCACACTGCAAATAACTGTGGTGTTTGTAAAACTGCAGATTCCAGGGCCCTGGTCTCAGGGATTATGACAGAGTAGCTATGGGATGGAGCCTGAGAATATGCATTTTGACATGTTCCTCTTTGTGAATCTCATGCTCACTAAATTGATTGATGATGTTAATATAATTTTGGGAATAAGATCCAAGGCCTGTAGGATCCAACTGGATGGGAATAATTCAATTGGCTGGTAACACATTTAACATGACTAAGAATCACTCAGGAAGCTTGTTAAATATACACATGTCCCACCTTTGGTCCCACTCCCCCAAATCAAAGGAATTATAAATTGGGCCTGGGTATCTATGTTTGAAAGAGTCTCCTAGGTTGCCCTGGCTGATGGGGCTTGGTTGGAGCAGTCCTGTACACTGAAATGTCACTGGTCCCATTCCCAGTCAGGGCACATACCTAGGTTGTGGGTTCTGTCCCTGGTTGGGCATGTACAAGAGGCAACCAATTGATGTTTCTCTCTCACATCTGTTTTTCTCTCTCTCTCTCTCCTTTCCCCTCTCTCTCAAAATCAATGAACATGTCCTTGAATGAAAATAAAATAAAGCTTTAAAAAAAGCTCTCCTAGGTCATTCAGATATATTTTAATATTTGAGATGCACTGCATTAGATCAAGTACTTCAGGGTACCCAGCAGCCAGCAGAATGAAAGAGGTTACTTGCAGAAGATCCAGCCACTTGTTCTTTATTATTGGAGTCTACAGGTTTTAAAGAACAAAGCTACACACATTTTTAAGTGCATAAATGATACTTTACACTTAATGTGGTTGGAGTAAACACTCTACAGGCCTTGGGGATGGAGAGAAGCAAATGTTCAGAATATTATGGAAGAAAGGAGAAGGGAATTAAAAGATACCATGGTGAAAGGCAGGTGATGACAGGAATAAGCAAGTGTTTCTGTATCTGGCCTCAACCCCTCTATATTTGCAGCAAATCACCTTCTTCCCCCGCCAGCCCCAGATTATGAAGGGTCCAAGACTAAGGAAGAAGCAAGTACCCATGTGGAGATAGTCCTATCAATTCTGTAAATATCATCAGAATACCCTATTTCTAGCTCTAAGAGCAAAGTAGGATAACATGAGCAGACACAGAGCCATCTCACACTGCCACATGTATTCTCACACCATCTGTTAATTACTCTGTGCTCATCAGTTGGAATAACACATCCAGGCAGGGAGGTGCCATGCTCTCCCAGAAAAAAGAGAACACTTTATCCCATGCCACTGCCTATGTCATATGGCTGTCTATTTCCCTTCTCTTTTCCCTCTGGGTCTGGAAGGGTGTCTTAAGGGTGGAAGTGACAATCAAGTGGAAGGGCAAAACTAATGTAAATCTACTACTGAGAATCATGACATCTTAACATATGGTTCCAGAGACTAACTAAAAAAGAACTTAGTGCTAAATGGAAATATGTAAGAACTGTTCCCACAGAGCCCATTTCAGTCACTCTCCAGGCCTTATAGCAACCAAACTCTCTCCAAATGTCCACATCCACAATGCAATCACCTCCTGGATATCACTAAAATGTTATGCTAACATCTCTAAGACTACATGTCAAAAGCTAAACCAATCTCCTCCAAACAAGTTTCTGTTAATGACATTACCATCCTCCCAGTTAGAAACCTACAGGTTGTCTTCAATTTCTTCCTTGACTTTATTCTCTACCTTTAATAAAGGCTTTAGACTATTACCAATCTAAGCAGAAATGACTAAGGACACTAGGGGACAGAAAGGTGGAAAGATGTTCAGGAGATAGTTGATAGGACTCACCTCCTGAAACAGTTTTCTTCACATCTTCACTTCTAGGTTTCTAATCTCTCTCCTCCTAATAGTTCCCACCCACAAACTGCTACTTCTTTATCCCCAAACCCTCACTTACCCTTCAGGCTTAACTTCAACCACTCCTCCTGCACACAAAATAATTTTTTAGTTTTCTCCAACTATTCTCCTACATATAACCTTAGCTTTAGCCAAATTCTACCATTCCTTCTTTCCTAAACATGCCCCTTGTTTTCCTTGCTTAACATGTTTGCTAATGCCCTTCCTGTTGTTTGAAAATTCCTTCCCTCTCCTGTTAAATCCTTATTCATCCTTCAGATTCCAGCCTTCTATTGAATGCATTCTTTCCTTCTCTGGAATAAGAAGCACTTGTCATTTTTAGTGACTCTTATCAGATTCTGCCTTATCACACTTTCCCCACCTAGAGAATGGAAGGCTAGTAATTCCACACAAGGCTCAGCAGTACTTTTGCCAGAGTAATTACTTTAAAACTGTGTTGAATGAATTTCCCCTTCTTTGGCTTCTAGGGAAACTCCTTAAATTAAACCTGCTTTTATTAATAACAGAGAAGCTTTCACCCAAGCACTAGTCTTGGCCTCTTTTTCTGTCTTTCTCTGTCTCTATGACTAGCTCTCTCTGTACCTTTATCTTTGTCTCTTTCTGTGTCTCCTCACCCTTCCCCACCATCCATCTATCTTTGTCTCCTTTTTTCATGATCTTTTCCTTTTTATTGTCAGTATGCCTTTGAAGTTTGCCCTGCATTGTCTTCCTCTGTTTGTCCATTCTATTTCTCTGACACTCTGCCCCCTTCTTACTTAGAAGTCAATCTCTGAAGCTCTTTCAAAGCCTCGCTTAAACTATAACTCAAAGTAGAGCATTATTGGGACTATCCAAATTGGAACTCAGAAGGCAAAAAAAGTCTGAAAGCCCTGTAACTGAAAATCAACTTTCCAGGGACAGGTGACATCAGTGTCCATAGTAAAGTGTTTGAATAGCAATATTCGAATACTCCAAATTCTTAATTTACAATGTGAAGGCATAAAGGTATAAAAGGTGACTCACAACAGCTAATAATAATAACAATGCTAATTTCTCTAACTCTGGCTTCAAAGATAAGAATATGTTAAAAAGTAAAGGAAAAGTTTTAGAAAATCATTGACCATTTTGGCACCTTGCCCAGGAGATTCTAAGGATTCATATATAAGTATAAATCAATTGAAACTAAAGACATGAAATAATAATAACAAGGTGAATTGTCTTTTCAGTGTCTACTGTGAGGCAAATGTCTTGTACATGTTAATATATTTAATCCTCAAACATTTTGTAGAGATGGAAACTGAGGTTGAGGGTGGTTAATTAACTTCAGGATCAGTTATCCCTATGGATTGGAGTTATGATTTGAATCTGGGTGTTGTCTGATTCCAAAGCCTAGGCTCCTAAGCTCTCCAGCTTCTTCCAAACACATCAGGTCTTAAGAATCCCCTGGATGCTGATTAACCCTTCAGATTCCTTGACCCCACCTTAAATTTACCAAATCCCAAGGCACAGCCTAGGAGACTGGTTTGTGATTTTGTCCTTCCTTTTTCTTCTTTTTTTCTCTTCCTCTTTCTCTCTCTCTCTCTCTCTCTCTCTCTCTCTTTTTTTTTTTTGTGATTGCTCAGAAGAATCAATGGGCCCTGGCTGGTGTGACTCTGTTGGTTGGAGTGTCATCCCATAACCAAAAGGTTGCAGGTTTGATTTCCAGTCAGGGTACATGCCTGGGTTGTGTGTTCCTTCCCTGTCTGGGTACATATGGGAGTCAACCAATTGATGTTTCTCTCTCTTCCTTTCTCTCTCCCTAGAAAACCAATGAAAAATGTCCTTAGATGAGAAAAATTTTTAAAAACCTTTAAAAAACAATCAATGAGTTTTATTGAGTTCTTTTTTAAGGTATAATTCTTTTTCAATTATAGTTTACATTTAGTATTATTTCGTATTAGTTTTAGGTGTACAGCATAGTGGTTAGACAATCATATACTTTACAAAGTGTTTCTGCTGATATTTACAGTACCCACCTGGTATCATGCATAGTTATTACAATATTATTGACTATATTCTCTATGCTGTACTTTACATCCCTGTGACTATTCTGTAACTACCAATCTTTACTTCTCAATCCCTTCATCTTTTTTACCCAGTCCCCCAACACCTCTCATCTCTGGCAATCATCAGTCTGACCTCTGTATCTATGAGTCTGTTTCTGTTTTGTTTGTATTGTTCATTTATATTGTTCTTTAGATTCCACATATAACTGAATATTATGGTATTTGTCCTTCTCTGACTGACTTATTTCACTTAGCATAATGTCCTCTAGGTCCATGCAGGCTGTCACAGTGTAAGATTTCATTATTTTTTATGGCCAAGTAATATCCCATTGTGTATATGTAGGACCCCAGTGATTCTTATTAACAGGCCTCTTGGGGAAACCACACTCTACTAACCACCTTCCCTAGCTATGCCATCGAGGAGGGGAGAGGTCCATTTCCCTAGTAGTTACTAGCACTCCTTGACTTACTCTCCTCCATTTGGTGCTTTTCCTAGTCTCTCCTTCACAGGGAAGCAAAATCAGCTTTAGAGTTTTCATTCAGGTTATTTTTTAAGTGTACAAAAATATCCACTCTGGTGACCCCTGAAGTAAGACTTGAAGTAAGACTCAAAGTCAATAAAGAAATTGAGCTTTATTGGTGGAATGAAAATGAATAGAAGGGTATGCTGTATTTACATGGGGAGAGGGAGAGTGAAGGGGTTGGACTCTTCCTGACGCTCTTAAATTCATACAATGTAGGTGTTTGACTATTTCAACTTTTGAAAGCCCAGTCCTTATTATGAAAAACAATTTTTTATTTAATGAACAGGATGGACCTCATACTAATGATAGAGAACACTAAGAAAACATACATGCTGAGAATTCAAAATAACAATAAGATATGTATTGATTATCAGGCCCTATGCAAATGATTTACATGGATCCTTTCATTGAATACTCACAGTACATTTCTGAATTGCTGCTGTAGTTGTCTTTATTTTATAGATCATGAGAATGAGATTCAGAAAAATTACTTGTCCAAGATGTAAGATTCCAACCCAGGTTGGTTTGACTGCATGTTGTGTCGTTAACACTGCTGCGCAGCCACCACTACAAATAGCTCAAAGCCAGATTTTTAGGTAAGTTCACTGATTGCAGACCAGTAATGATACATGAAAGGATGTTTTAGGATACTAGGGTGTTTTGAAAGTATTTTCTGGCTATTACTTTGGAGGGAAGGTGCAGTGTTCTATCAAAACATTCCTTGGTATCCTGGGGAGAGTCACTGATTTGATCCAATATGGCATTTCCTTTGTTATCTTTTTAGGTTTTTCAGCAACTAATTCTTTAGTTGCTTAGGGTACCATTTGGAGCAATTCTCTAAAATTCACTATGCATTCACAACCCTTTTCTGAATCATCAGAACATCAAGTTTCCCAAATTTATAGACTTTAAGATACATATTTTTAAAAAAATTCCTTTGTGGTAGTCAAAGTTTTCCCTGAACTAGAGTGATAATGGGAGAAAGCAGAAAGATATTCTTTTTCCTTTTTTGAATTATTTAAATTCAAATTGTTCTTCCCATTATGCAAGGAAGGATAATATTAATGTAAAATATAACAAAAATACTTCTCAGCTAGAAGTACAGGCTATTTGATATATATGTATAAGGAACTTCTTTCATCTCAGTCCTACTAAAATTATACATTCTTAAGTAAAAGCCTAACACCTTTCAAACATCTGAGTACTTAATAATCTCTAACTTTAGAATCTTTTTTCTTCCAAAATTTAAAAATAAGAATAAATTAGAATTTAAAAAAGCTTCAGCTTTCAAAAATCAAGTGATTATAAAAATGGCTAAATTTACTGCATATCATTAACTGATTTATACAACTCAGTAACTTCACATAATAGAAGAACACTTTTTAACATAAGCATGATGTGGGCTTTTTGCAAAATTGCTTTTATTTTTAACAAAGCAATACACAGACTGCACACAAATTTAATAAGTAAAGAATGGCTGCCCTCTTTTTCCCGCAGGTCCATTCCCAGTAGGCAACCACTTTTAAATATACCTAGTTCTTCTGTTAACTCATATGCTAAGCTAATAACATGTTTTCTATAATAAATCTCATATTCCATCATTTAGCTACACTCATTATGAACCTTTTCTTCAAAATCACTTCTAGAACCCAACCTCCTCTTTTTCCTTGAGTTTCTTTTTGCTTCAAGGTTTATTTCCCTAGCTAACTAGTCTTGGGGAAGAGGTCAACTGTAATTTTAGCTCCAACATGCAGCTCCGAAGCCTAGCTAAGTACTAGGAAACTCTTTGCATTTGCTCTGTTGGTTACAAATGAAACAATTTAGGTTGCTCAGAACATAGGAGATGAGGTAGAATGTGTAACACTGGGCCACTTTTTTCATAAATGGCATTTATTAGTTTTATATTTTTGTGTAAGTGATACAATGAATTTCACGTTTAAACTGTACAATTTGACAAGTTTTAAAATATGCGCATTGCTGGGAAACTAACACCACAAAGTCATAAACACATCCCTTACCCCCAAATGTTTTTTCATATCTTCCTGCCTCTCCCCACACCTCTTTCTCAATCTAGAGACCACTGATTTGCTTTTGACACTATAGAGTAGTTGGCAGTTTCTAGTATTCTAAATATGGGGTTGGCCAAAAACATATGTATGGTTTTTTCTCATAAAAATAAAAGACACATTTTTCATTTTCACAAATAACTTTTTTTATTCTTTTTTTACTTTTTAATTTTTCTGTTTATCTTTGTATCTGTTTTTTTAATTTTTTTATTATTATTTTTTGTTTAATTACAGTTATTTGCATCCTCTCCCCTCCCCCTCCCTTCCCCTCCAGCCCCACCTCCCCCCCAGCCTCCCTCCTCCCCCTTAGTTCTGTCCATGTGTCCTCTACAGTGATTCCTGAAAACTCTTCTCCCCATTGTCCCCTCCCCCCTCTCCCCTGTCTATTGTTAGACTGTTCTTAATTTCAGTGTCTCTGGTTATG
>PVJI01025279.1:0-10246 GCA_004026765.1 Micronycteris hirsuta | reverse complement strand
TCACATGGCCCTCACCGGGGACCTGGCCCGCAACCCAGGCATGTATGTGCCCTTGACTGGGAATCGAACCGGGACTGTCTGGTTCCCAGCCCACGCTCAATCCACTGAGCTACGCCAGCCAGGGCTGATTTGGATATTTTGATTATGTCAGGAACCTCCTGCGTGGTATAGCTTTCATTGTTCTCAATTAATGTCTTGATATGATTGCTATCAACTTCAACTGGTCTACCCAGCCATGGAGCATCATCCAGTGATAAATGTCCAGCACGAAACTTGGCAAACCTCTTTTGACATGCTTGATCAGTCACAGCACCTGCTCCATACACTGCACACATCTTTTTTTGCATTTCAGTTGTTTTTACCTTTCTTGAAATAATAAAGCATATATGCCAAAAATGTTGCTTATTTTCTTCCACCTTCAATAATAAAATGGATACTCAGAAATTCACCAACATTGATAACTTTTTAAAAATGCATGCTGATATTACAGCTGTCAAAATACAATCTAATAAAATTATTTTGAATGAAGTTAAAGACAACTAAGTGCTACTAAGAGCCATCTTATGGAAAAAACCAAATGAACTTTTTGGCCCGCCCGATAAATGGAATCGTATAACATGTACTCCTTTCATTTGGCTTCCTTCATTCACTATCCATATTGTGTGGATCCACAGTTCTTTCATTTTAGTTGATGAGTAGTTATTCATTGAATGGATATGCAACAATTAGTTTATCCATTCACCTCTAGATGGCCATTCCAATTGTTTCTGGTTTTTAGCTATCACAAATAAAGCTGTTATGAATATTTATGGGTTAATTTTCTTTTCTCTTAGGTAAATACCTAGGAATGGAATCACTGACTTGTATGATAGGTGTCTATACTTTTTAAAGAAACTACCAAACTGTTTTTTCAAAGTGATTGTACCAGTTTATATTTATACATGCAGCAAATGAGAGTTTCAATTCCTCTACATTCTTGCACTTTTTACCAGGTAAAAAATAGTATCTCAGTGTCATTTATTTTGAATTTCCCAGATAACTAATGTTATGAAGCAGCTTTTCATGTACTTATTAGCCACCCGAACATCTTCTTTGGTGACATTTCTGGTTAAATACTTTTCCTATTGCATAAGGGAAGCTCAAAACCATCCTCAAGTTTGCTAATTCACTAGAAGAAGTCACAAGAATCAAAATAGGTTTTACTCATGGCTAACATTTGTTACAGAAGAAGTATAAAGAGCAAGAGACAAAGGAGCAATATATCCATTGGGTGCATTCTACAGTTGTTAGACACAGGCTTCCATGTCTTTTCCCATTTGGAGTCACACAGGATATAATTTTTTTTTTTTGGCCATGAACTGCAGACATATATGTGAAGACTCTGTGTATAGCCTGTTCAAGTCTCGGATTCCAAGGTTTTTATGGAGGGTGGGAAACCTAGGTATTTTGTGCCAGGCAACCAGCTATGTCACCTAAACTCAGGACGCCAACAATAAAATTAGGTGCATATCACCAGTCTTAATTTTTGTGCAAAGTAATTCTGGCAAGATAGCATAACATGGTCCATTGTTCCAGGTGTACACAATAAAATCCTCAGTCCCAAACATAAAGAACCATAGAGTACAACATTTTCAGAGGCTGTCCAATGAATAGTAATGGCTCTGAGATCTCTTGAAGGAGTAAGCAGTAAGACCTGTTGTGTTAGCTATTTTCTCACAATCATTTTACTATCAAATTGCTTGTTTACATATTATTGAATTTTAGGAATTCATTATATATCCTGTATACAATCCTTTATCAAATACATGTTTTGCAAAGGTTTTTTTCCCCAGTCTTAGGTTTATCCTTTCACTTTCCTAACAGAATCTTTTGAATAGCAGAAAATGTTAATGTTGATGAAGTACTATCTATTTATTTATTTATGTATTTATTTATTTATTTATTTTAAATTGTTGTTCTATTACAGCTGTCCCAATTTTCCTACGTTACTTTCTCCTACCCTGCCCACCCCCGGCTCCTGCAGTCAATCGCCACCCTGTTGTCCATGGCGTGGGTCCTTTATACGTGTTCTTTGACTAGACCCTTCCCCTTCTTTCCCCCCTTATCATCCTCCCTCCTCCTCTTTGGTCACTGTCAGTCTGTTCCTTGTTTCCATGCCCCTGGCTCTATTTTGTTCATTTGTTTGTCTTGTTCATTAGATTCCTCTTACAGGTGACACCACATGGTATTTGTCTTTCACCAATTGGCTTATTTCACTTAGCATAATACTCTGCAGTCCAATTCATGCTGTCATGAAAGATAGGATTTACTTCTTTTGTTCTGCTGCTTAGTATTCCATTATGTAAATGTACCACACTTTTTTGATCCACTCATTTACTGATGGGCACTTACGCTCTTTCCAGCACTTGGCTATTGTACATAACACTGCTAAGAATATAAGGGTGCATAGGTTCTTTTCAATAGGTATTTCAGGATTCTTAGGGTATAATCCCAGCAGTGGAATTGCCAGATCAAAAGCCAGATCCATTTTTTTTGGTTTTTTTTTTTTGAGGAAATGTCACAGTTTTCCACAGTGGCTTTACCAGTCTGCATTCCCACCAGCAGTGCACTAGGGTTACCTGTTCTCCACGTCTTCGCCAGCATTCATTCTTTGTTGATTTGCTTATGATGGCCATTCTATCTGGTGTGAAATTGTATCTCATTGTGGTTTTAATTTGCATCTCTCTGATGATTAGTGATGCTGAGCATCCTTTCACATCTTTCTGGGCCCTTTGTATGTCCTCCTTGGACAAGTGTCTGTTCAGTTCTTTTGCCCATTTTTTTTATTGGATTGTTTGCCTTCTTGGTTTGGAGTTGTATGAGTTCTTTATACATTTTGGAGATCAAACCCTTGTCCAAGGTATCATAGCAAATATGTTTCACCATAAGGTTTGTTCCCTTTTCATTTTGCTGATGTTTTCTTTAGCTGTGCAGAAGCTTTCTAATTTGACATAGTCCCATTTGTTTACTCCTTCCTTTATTTCTCTTGCCCTAGAATATATCAGTGGAAATATTGTTGCATGGGATATCTGAAATTTTACTGCCTATGTTTTCCTCTAGGACTTTTACAGTATCATGGCTTATGTATATATTATTCATTTTGAGTTTATTCTGGTGTATGGTGTAAGTTTGTGATCTAGTTTCATTTTTTCCCATGTACCATTCCAGTTTTCCCAACATCATTTGTGGAAGAATCTCTTTTTACTCCATTGTATGCAACCATCCCCTTTGTTGAATATTAATTGACCATGGAGACTTGAGTTTATTTCTGGGTTCTCTATTCTGTTCCCTTGATCTATGTGTTTGTTATCATGCCAGTACCAGGCTGTTGATTTACAGTGGCCTTGTAATACAGTTTGGTATCAGGTATTGTCATCCCTCCTACTTTGTTCTTCTTTCTTAAGATTGCTGAGGCTATTCAGGGTCATTTTTTTGTTCCATTTACATTTTTGAAATGTTTGTTTTATGTCTGTGAAGCATGTTATTGGTGTTTTAATAGTGATTGTGTTGAATCCATAGATTGTTCCCGGGAGTATGGGCATTTTAATGATGCTAATTTTCTAATCCATGAAGATGGTATATGCTTCCATTTATTTGTATCTTCTTTACTTTCTTTCTTCAGTGTTCTGTAGTTTTCCTAGTACATATCTTTTACTTCCTTGGTTAGTTTTATTTCTGGGTACATTATTTTTCTTGTTGCTATAGTAAATGGCATTTTTCCTTAGTTTCTGTGTCTGATATTTCATTGTTGGTGTACAAAAGTGCCTATGATTACTGAATATTGACTTTGTATCCTGCTATTTTTGCCAAAATCACTTATTAGGTCAAGTCGTTTTTTTTGGGGGGGAGAGTCTATAGGGTTTTCTATGAAGCCTATGATGTCATCTTCAAATGACAGTTTTGCTTCCTCCTTTCCAATTTGGATGCCTTTTGTTTCTTTTACTCGTCTGATTGTTGTGGCTAGGACTTCCAATACTATGTTGAACAGAAGTGGTGAAAGCAGACACCCTTGCCTTGTTCCTGATCTTAAGAGGAATGTTTTTAGGTTTTGCCCATTGAGTATGATGTTGGTTGTAGGTTTCTCATACATGGGCCTTAAGATGTTCAGGCATGCTTCTTCTATTGCCACTGTGCTGAGTGTTTTTTTTTTTTATCATAAACAGGTGCTGCACTCTATCAAATGCTTTTTCCACATCTATTGATAAGATCATGTGATTTTTATCTTTCATTTGTTTATGTGATGTATTACATTTATTGATTTGTGAATATTATAACATCCTTGGGATGAGTTCCACTTGATCATGGTGCATGATCCTTTTAACATATTGCTGGAGTCTGTTTGTCAATGACTTGTTGAGGACCATAACATCTATGTTCTTCAGCAATATTGGCCTGTAGTTTCGTTTCCTTGCTGTGTCTTTGTCTGTTTTGGAATTAGGATAATACTAGCCTCATAAAAAGGATTTAGGAGTCTTTCTTGTTCTTGAATTCTTTGGAATAGTTTGAGAAAGATAGGGAGCTCTTCCCTAACTATTTGGTAAAATTCTACTCTGAAACTGTCTGGTCCAGGGCTTTTGTGTGCTGGGAGTTTTTTAATTATTGTTTCAATTTTACCAGCTATTATCAGTCTACTCAGGCTTTCTGCTTCTTCTTGATTCAGTTTTGGAAAACTATTTTTTCCTATAAATTTGTCCATTTCACCCTGTTTTTCAAATTTCTTGGCATATACTGGTTCATAGAAATTTCTTACAATCCTTTGTATTTCTGTGGAGTCTGTTCTAATTTCTCTTATTTCCTTTCTGATTTTATCTATTTGGGTCCCTTTTCTTTTTTTTCTTGATGAGTCTGGTTAAAACCTTGTCGACATTGTTTATCTTTTCAAAGAACCAGCTCCTGGATTTGTTGATCCCTTGAATTGTTCTTTTAGTCTCTATATCATTTAATTCTGTTCTGATCTTGACTATTTTCTTCCTTGTATTCACTCTCGGCTTTGTTCATTGTTGTTCTTCCAGTTCTCATAGATGTAGGGTTAGGTTGTTTATTTGAAATGTTTCTATCTTTTTTAGGTAGCCCTGTGCTGCTATGAACTTCCCTCTCAGGACTGACTTTCCTATAGGTTTTGGACTGTTATGTGTTCATTTTCATTTGTTTCCAGAATCTTTTTGATTTCTTCCTTGATCTCATTATTAACCCATTTAATGTTTCATAGCATGCTATTCAGTCTCCATGAGTTTGTTTTGTAATTTTTTTCCATGAGGTTGGTTTCTAGTTTCAAGTCCTAGTGGTCAGAGAAAATGCTTGGTATGATTTCAATTTCCTTGAAATTGTTGACGCTTGTTCTGTGTCCTATCATGAGATCTATCTTTGAATATGTTCCATGTGCATTGTAAAGAATGTATTTTGCTTCTTTGGGATACAATGTTCTTGTGTATATCAATTAAGTCCATTTAATCTAATGTGCCATTCAGTTCCACCTCTCCTTGTTGATATTTTGATTGGAAGATCTATCCATTTTTGACAGTGGGGAGTTAAAATCCCCAACTGTAATTGTGTTGCTGTCTATATCTTTCTTGAAGTCCTTCAAGAATTTCCTCATGTATTTGGGTGCTCCTATATTGGTGAATATATATTTATAATATTTATGTCTTCGTGATGGATTCTTCCCTTAAGTATTATGAAGTGTCCTTCTGTGTGTCTTTTTATGGCCTTTTTTTTGAAGTCTATTTCATCTGATATTACCTGGCTTTTTTCCCTGCCTGTTTTCTTGGAATATTTTTTCCAACCTTTCACTTTCAATCTGTGTTGGTCTTTTGTTCTGAGGTGAGTCTCATGTAGGCAGCATATGTGCAAATCATGCTTTCTTATCCATTCAGCTACCTTTTGTCTTTTGATTGGAGCATTTAATCCATTTACACTGAAGGTTATTATTGATAGATATTTATTCACTGCCATTTCCCTCCGTTGTACCTGTGCCCCTCTCTCTCACTATTTTTATTTTTTTTTCATGATTTTTAAAAGATTTTATTTATGTATTTTTAGACAAAGGGGAAGCATGAGAGAAAGGAAGAGAAACATCAATGTGTGGTTACCTCTTACCTGTCCCCTACTAGGGACCTGCTCTGCAACGCAGGCATGTGCTCTGAGTAGGAATCAAACTGGCAACACTTTGGTTCACAGGCTCCTGATCAATCCACTGAGCTATGCTAGACAGCGCCTAATTTCTTTTTATAAGAGCAGGGATTATTGGATTAGGGCCTATACTAATGACCTCATTTTAACTTAATTACCACTTTAATGACCTTATCTTCAAATAGTCATAGTCTGAGAATACTGTGGGTTAGGGTTTCAATATATATATTTTGTGGGGATACAGTTCAGAGCACAATAGTTATTATTTCAGGTTTCCATATACATTAATACAAAGAAAGGTCCCTGTAAATATATATCATCTAATATGAATTTAAATGGCGAATGTTTGGCAAAATCTAGTTGACTGTGAGTTACCTTTCTAAGGTCTGATCTTATGGGGACTCAACATCCATTTTTGAATACCTACTCTGTTCCAGGCAGTGGTATATGTGCTAGGGCCTGAAAGACAAAGGAAACACATTTCTTATCCTTGAGGAGTTTGCAGTCTGGAGGAAGGGAAACAATATAAACAAGCAAGCATAATAAAATGTGCTAACATTATTACAGAGGAAATGAAATGTTGAAGGAGCAAATTCAGCTAGACCCATGGTGACCTAACCAAGATAAAGGAGTATATTAAGCCCTAGAATATTACTCAATTAATAATATAGCATAAAGCTTTATAGCTTATTATTTTGACTTAATTTATTAATCTATTTAGATTTTTTTGGCCTAAAACCCATTCCATGTAGAATTTTTTAAAAAGCTTTACAGAATGATGCTTATATTTCTAGAAAAAAAATCCAGCAGAAATATGTAAATTTTTTGTTATAATATGATGGTCATGACCTTGCAGTGTGTTATACAAATTAAAAATCAGTCTGATAGGATACTATAACATAAACTATCATTGAACACAAGGCTAGATATAAGAGCTCTGAAATTCAAGGACAGTAAAAAAAAGTCAAACTATCACAAGAACTAGAACAATCCGTAATGATATGTAAGAACCAGGGTATCAAAGTAGTGAGATAACCAAACTCATTATCAAGTACCATATCACTTAGCAGATACCTATCTTATAAAAGTTATCCTGAAGTTATGATACACTTCAGGAAGCATTCAGAACATTCTAAATTATTTTTGGTAATACCACCATTTTTCTAATAACCAAAGATAACTTGATCACAAATCTCTATGTACATCACTGAATTATCATTATAGATCTCTTTTTCTCTTTAGTCCTTCAAAGATTCTATTAGGAGTAAAAAAAAAAAATAGAAGGTTTTAGGTCAGCAAATGCCACCAAGAAAAAGTCAGAGGTTCTCTGTGGAGTTGTGTACTTAAAATGGTACTCTGATATAAGTCTAACGAACAAAAATAAATATGGCATGACAAATGCTAACAACTTAAACAAAAAGTTGTCAAGGTTTGATAAACTCATTCCATTAAAAAAAGCAATTTTTACTTCCCATTGATTTTTTTCTTCCTAGGTTTTCTTGAAATAAAATACATTGATATGTGATTTAGCTTTGAAATATGTAATATGAGAAAGTTGAACTGAATTAATTTTATGGTCATTGTCAATGAAGAATCTAAGATTTTGCCCTAAGTACAAGTTAACAAGTTAGTTAGCCACAGTTCCATATATACTGGCAGAAGACACAAGATTCCAGAGCCAGATACAAAAGATAATTTATTAATATTAGCAGTAGCAGTTGCTAAACTATTAGCATTTTTACCAGTTCCCTGAGCCCCAACTCTCACAGGGCCATGCAAGGAGGGCTAGAAGATACCTTCCCATGCAGTAGAGTACAATATAAAAGAGGAATTCAGAATGTATTATTTATAATGGACGGTAATCTCTGGAGAGGAATACTGTTTTCCATGGCTCTTCACTATACAAAAAGTCCTTTTATAAATTGAGATACAATTCACATAGCGTAACTTTTTTAAAGTATATAATTCAGTGGTTGTGACTATATTCACAAAGTTGTGCAACCATCACTACTCTATAATTCCAAAATATTTTCCATCATCTGAAAAATAAACCTCATTCCCTTTAGCAGTCACTCCTCCCTCCCTCAAATCCCTGGGAATCACTAAACTACTTTTGTCTCTGTGGATTTGTTTATTCTAAATATTTCATGTAAATGGAATCATATAATATGTGACATTTTGTGATAGGTTTCTTTCATTTAGCATAATTTTTCAAGGTTCATCTATGTTGTAACATGAATGAGTTCATTTATTGTGACTAAATAATATCCATTGCATAGGCATAACACATTTTGTTTATCCATTCATAAGTTGTTGATGGACAGTTGGGTTATTTTAATGTTTTAACTACTTAGGATAATGGTGGCATGGATATTTATGTACCAGTTTTTGTGAGGACATACTCGTATATCTTCTATTTCCTGGGTATATAACTAAGAGTGAAATTGATCTCATACGGTAACTCTACGTTTAACTTTTGAAGAAATGCCAAACTGTTTTTCAAAGCAGGTACATCATTTTATACTCTCACCATCTCTGTATGAGAGTTCCAATTTCTCCAAATCCTTGCCAACATTTGTTGTTTCTTGTTTTCTCAATTATAGCCATCATCCTGAGTGTGAGTGGTAGCTCACTGTGGGTTTGATTTGCATTTCCCTAACTGGCTGATGATACTGAGCACCTTTTCATGTGCTTGTTGGCCATTTTCATATCTTCTTTTGATAAATGTTTAATAAAATCCTTTGTCCCCATTGTTTACATTAGATTGTCTTTTTATTTTTGAGTTGTAAGAGTTCTTTATATATTCTAGACACTAAACCCATATCAGCTATATGATTTGCAAATCTTTTCTGTGGGTTATCTTTTTTTTTTTTTTAGATTTTAAACTGACCACATGGCTGGCTTTCTTTCTTTCTTTCTTTCTTTCTTTTCTTTTCTTTTTTCTTTTTGAGTGACATTTGTTCACACAACCATGCAGGTTTCAAGTGCACAACTCTACAAAACATCTGCACACTGCATCATGCAACAAGTGCCCAAAGCAAACTCTCTCTCTGTCCCAATTTATCTCCCCTTTGCCCACCTCCACCTTCCCCCTACCCCTCTTTCCCTCTGCCTATCACCACACTGTTGTTTCTGTCTATGTGATTCTATATATATATATATTTGTTTTTTTTTTTTTTTTGCTTAATCCATTCACCTTCTTTTATCCAGTCCCCCACCACCAACACCCCTCCCCTCTGACAGCTGTCAGTCTGTTTTCATGTGTCCATGCCTCTGTTTCTATCTTGTTCATCAGATTACTTTGTTCATTAGATTCCAGATATAAGTTAGACCATATGGTATTTGTTTTTCTCTGACTGGCTTATTTTACTTAGCACAATAATCTCCAGGTCCATCCATGCTGTCATGAAAGGTAAGATTTCTTTTCTTTTTTTTTTTTAATTATTTTATTGTTGTTCACCTACAGTTGTCTGCATTTACTCCCCACCCCCAAACCCAGGCAAATCCACCTCCCTCCCTTGCTTCCACCCTCCCCCTTGGTTTTGTCCGTGTGTCCTTTATAGCAGTTCCTGAATACCCTTGTCCCCATTATCCCCTTCCCCCTCCCCTCTGGTTATTGCCAGATTGTTCTAAATTTCAATGTCTCTGGTTATATATAATTTGTTTCTCTGGTTGTATTTTGCTTGCTTGCCTCACAAGCGTCTTGGCTGTGGCTGATCTGAGTTCCCCGGTAGCTGATCTGGCTTCGGTGCCTTCTCTCATGAGTCCTTATATAAAACCCCTTAACATTTCTTATAGTAAAGGCTGCATGATGATGTGCTCCTTAAACTTGACCTTATCTGAGAAGCACTTTATCTGCCCTTCCATTCTAAATGACAGTTTTCTGGATAGATTATTCTTGGTTGTAGGTCCTTGCTTTTCATGATTTGAAATATTTCTCTCCAGCCCCTTCTTGCTTGGAAGGTCTCCTTTGAGAAATCCGCTGACAGTCTTATGGGAATTCCTTTGTAGGTAACTGTCTCCTTTTCTCTTGCTGCTTGTAAGATTCTTTCCTTATTCTTGACCTTGGGTAATGTTA
>PVJI01025278.1:0-20689 GCA_004026765.1 Micronycteris hirsuta | reverse complement strand
GGAACAGGTATAAAGGACACATGGACAAAAGCAAAGGGGCTAGGATCAATGGTGGGTGGTAGGGATGGCTGGGGTGGGGGGGATTGTCCGGGGGGGGCGGAAAATGGAGACAACTGTATTTGGACAACAATAAAAAAATGTATGACCTAAAAAAATTAAAATCACTAGTTATATTTGAAATATATCTACAACTACTCTAGTAATAACAAAAGTTTTAAAACAATTCTTCCATGAAACACCTTAAAACAATTTTGTGGCACACTAGACTGCTTAAAGAAACCGCAGAGATGAAAAGTGATGAAGAGTTACAGTCCCTTGTTTATAGAAATCACACAAATGAAATATTTTCTCTAATTAATTATCCTCGTTTCCTATAATTTATTAGCAGAGATGAATTACAAGAAGCTGAGTGCACCGTTTTTTGGCTCTTGGTCGAAGCTGTCAGCTTCGGAGTTCGTGATTGTAAATGCAAAGCAAGATTATGCTCACCCATTCTGGATGGGAAAAAAAAGTCCCTCTTTCTAGTGTTTCTCTGTTCTTGCTTTCAAGTCAGGACAAAAAATTCACAATGGTTTAAAGGATGATGAAGGACTAAACATGGTTACTGTGACACTTTTCACAAAAAGAAAAACAGAATGCAAAACTGGTATATCCATGTAAAGAAATATTGTACAGTAGTTATAACTGATCTATAGTGACACAGGGAATTATAGATAATTTTCAACATTATACTAGTTATAAAAGTATGTCCCAAACATAACATAAAGCTTACTATAACTTACATAAAGCTGAAAAATCCTAAAATTTTAAAATGTTCTTTTCAGCAATACATACATAAGTATAGTCATAAAGTTACATGAAAGGGACATAAGAGATTAAACTTTAAGGGGTAGTTAAGTCAGACTGGGAAAACCACAAGGACACGGGCTGAGGGATGACCATATGGTTCAATGTAGGGTTTCTTTGTGTTGTTTTGTTTTGTCAATATCCTTACTTTGGTTTTAGGTGATCAGGTTGTGAGTGCTCATTTGATTATTTAAAATAACTAACAATCCTTAAAAATGAGCCATACATTGATCAATGCTTGTGTCATGAAACAAGGATGATGATTAATGCACTTCTACACATGTATAATCTAAAAATAAACCAGATTGACTCTGAGACCCAATTTACTTTTTTACCTAAAGCTCTCTCTTGGCTTACGCTGTTAAAGTGTGATTAGGTACTGTATCAATGGCGTTGGTAGGAAATGTGGTCTCAGGAAAGGCAGAATCCTGAGTCCTAATGCAAATAGAATGATTTGGATTTATTTCAAATTCATTCCTTGAAGAGCTCCTCTCCTTGCATTCAAAAACAGTGTGAGGAGAGTGTGTGACAGCAGGACGTGGAATTTCTGGCCCCCTTCCTATTCTCCTCCTTTGGACCTGTGGTTTTCAAAGGGAGCCCTGAACCAGAAGCATCAGCCTCCTATAGCCTGGGGAACTTGTTAGAAATAGAAATTCTTTGGCCCCATTCCATATCTTCTGGATTGGAAATCCTGGGAGTGGACCCAGCAGTTTGTGTTATACCAAGCCTTTCAAGTGATTCTGGCACATTCTAATTGCTTGAAAGGCACAGCTCTTGATTTTGATTCCTGTACATGGTTTCTCTACCTTTATTGTTTATTCTTACCCTCCCATTTCAGGTTAAATTTAATTTTGACTAAATATGTTATGGCAGTAATTTTCTATTAGGTTTCTGTAAATTCAAAGCTGTTCACCTTTTAAATCTTTCCCATTTGGAGCCAAAGCAGCCTTCATAAAAGGCAAAACTATTGAGATTAAAATGTTTCAATGCCTAACAACTGCCCTTAGCCTTATAACTAAACTGCTTATCACAGAGTACAAATTCTTTCACAATTTGGCAATGTCTTTCCCTTGTGATTCATCTTTCCTTTGTACCTTTATACCATTAAATTTGTTTTCAAACATACTAAACTTCAATTACATATGCTCTTCCATATCTAGTGCATGTCATATGCTAAAACCTTTTCTGCATTTTCCTTCTCATCCTCTTCATTACTTTTAACTAGGAACTTCTAGTCTTGATTTAATTCTTACTATAAAATTTCTTATCTCTTGGAATTCTTCTTGATCCTCTGAGGTTGACCAGTTTCCCTTGTTATTCACACACACCCCCATTTTTAACATTCATTATACTTCATTATAACTGATTTTTAAATTGTGTGTCCTCATAAATCTCAGGTTTTGTCTGCTTGAATCCCAAGAATTAGTACTTTAGTTTTCTTACCATTAAAATAAAGTTATAATTGTATTCCTAGGATAGATATGAGCATAAAGTGAAATCATAGACTTAGTACAGTGTCATTATTAATTCCAATGTGTTGAATCAATGAAATTTTACCATACCCCATCACCGTAGGTTATAAATTTCATACTTAATACCATGTTAGCCATATAATAAACATGTATAACTCTTTGGGTTATGCTTAAATGTGTGTAAATTAGGAAATTAACTATTAAAGAAGTTGCCTGTGCAGTGAGTGGTGTCTTTTTTAATATATGTGAGGATCGTTCATTTTATCCCTGTATGTAATTGACATGTGGGCTTTACAGAAAGGGTAATTGACATGTGGGCTTTACAGAAAGCCCATTAGGTGCTATCTAAAAAAAAAAAAAATCTGTCTGCTGATAGACTGCCCAGGAAAAAGCATGATGCAATGAAAACCAGTAAAATAAAAGCTTCATTTGACATTGCTATCACATATTTTTGGATAATGAATCTAGCTACTTTTCTTGATGATGTGCTGGTTTTGGAGGCACTCTAAAATTTTATTCAGATGAACTTAGAAGTTGAATTTGTCATAATCAGCAGGTGCTAAATAGCTGGAATTGAATCTTTGGAAAATAAAGGTAAACTTGAGGAGTAAACATGGAGTGTGCTGCACTTGGTGCACTGGTCTCAAATTAAGCCAATTTTTGAATTTGCAAGGAAGGAGTTATATATAAAATGTATATTACATATATACACTACATATGTAGTAATCAAGGAGGTTACTCTTAAGCAATATCAATTCTTATTAAAATGATGAAAATGTCTAGCAATATGCTTGTGAACATTGACTAACCAAGGAAGAGTGTTTATTTTCCTATTTCTCATGAGAGTTTTAAATAGTGCAATGTGATTTACTCTATCTATCCTGGAACTTTATCATTTAAAATGTGTCATGTTGTGATAAATCGTTGGGTGTTGAATCAATTGGATTTTGTTGTGCTTTTCCACAAAGCCAGTACGAAGTGGCTGATGAAATCTAGCATGACAAATTACAAAAGATGAGACCTATGGTTGACAAAAATCAGTATTCATTTGTTTCCTTTAGAAGACAGAATGTGTTAAAATGAACTAATGCAGCATTAGTTGCAAGGTACTGTACAATAAGGGAGGAGTATCAACAAAGGAAAATAAAGGGCACTCACAGTAGAATAGCTGCAATAGCTATACAAGGATTTGGCTAAGCAAAGATATCATGTGTAACTTAGAGCATTTACAATTTGTTAAATATATATTCTTTATAAACAACTCAAAGATTTGCGTGCAAAACCGTGTGTAAATCAGCTCCTTTATGAGCAATTGGGAAACAGTTACATTCTCCACTCAATGTTGAAAATGCAAATACTCAAAGTTGAGAAGATTTTCCTCTGGATACCAGAATCAGTTGAGAGATGGAGGTACACATTGTTAGGTGTAAGCACACCTCTAGGGCGGGACTCTTAAGAGCACAAGCTTTTGCTTTTGCATTAAGCTCTTCTGTCTTCAAGTTGTTGAGCAGAAAGTTGTTTGAAGGAAAGCCCCCGAGGGCCTCGTGATTTTCTTTGCCTTTTATTGTGGAAGATAGGTTAGCTCTCTCTGGAGGCTATCATGCTGCTTCTTAGCCTGTCTCAGAATTCTTTTCCTGCCTTTGGGTATTTTTGAACTGAAACTGACAGCCCAAACAGGGGAGAAGGGACCCCTAAACTTAACCTTGAAAAGTTCTGGTCAAATATTTTTTATTCTTATTCTAACTTTATATTCAAAGTCTCATCTTTTCTTTTCTTCTTTTCTTTTCTTTCTTTTTTTTTTTTTCTTTTCTGTGTGTGTCAGGAAAAATGTTGGCAGAAGAGCTTTCATGGTTGGTTATATATTTCTTTACAGAAGGTTAGTGTTTGAGCTCTACCTCTTCCTTCCAGGCAAATGATATCTCAAATTTCCTTTTAAGTAACTCTAGAGGACTGCTCAAGCACTTTTGCAATATTGAAAATTTTTATTTCTCTGATTTTGAAATACATGCAGAATTCAACTATGTTCCCTCATTGTAAGACACCATACTAGTCTACAGCCCCATAATTTATTGTCTGTATTATCACAATAGAATCTTAACAACCTCTCTGCTTCTGCCCTGATTGCTTTTCTGTTTGTTTTTAAAAATTGAGCCAGAGTGATACTATGAAAATATATGTGAGTTCATGTCAGTCTTCTTCCCAAGCCTTACCATGACTTCTAATCTTAGAGAAAAAATAAGCAGTGAATATGATCTATTTGAGGGTCTGCATGATCTGGCTTCCCCAACACTTCTTCCACTTTTTCTCACATTGACTCAGCTGCATTGGCTTTCTCTCTACTCCTATAAACATAACAGGGCTGCTCTCAACTCAGAGACTTTCCATTTGCCAGTCCCTTTGCAGGGAATGCCTCTCCATAGATATACATGAGCTCAACCCTTATTTCCTTTAGGTCTTTACTACAAAATTGGGTTTTCAGTGAAACTCTCCCCTGACTACCCTACTTAAATTGTAACCACCTCCATGACACTGTTACACTTCCCAGCCTTATTTTCTCCTTTGTTTTTATCATTATGTAAGTTTTCATAACTTATTTACCTTATTTATTGCCCGTTTCCTCCATTACACTAAAAGTACTATCAAGGCAGAAATTACTTTTCTTTCATTTCTTCTCCTAGAAGGTATATTACAAGTACTTAATATTCTTTTAATGATTGAAAAAAAATATATGAGTATTCTAATATATAGCTATTTCCTGAGAAACTGAAACAGTTTCACTGTAAACAATATATACGAGGACTGACCAGGAAGTATCCAGCCATGTAATATGAAAAATGGGCTCATTTATTGAAGAAGATACAAGTTACAAAAACATTGTACACAAGACAATGATGCTTCAGTCACCTTCAAAGTAAGCACCTTAGGACTTCACATAGTTCTCCCTTCCACCATCAGCTGCCCCTTCATGTTTTCCTGAATCTCATTGACAGTCTGAAATTTCTTTCCTTTCAAAGGGGTTTTAGTTTTGGGAAAAGACAGAAGTCACAGGGCACCAAATCTGGGCTGTAGACGGACAGAGTCACCTGAATGATTCGATGTTTTGCCAAAAATATCTGTACGAGTCATGATGCGTGAGAGGATGTGTGTTGTTGTGGTGAAGCTGCCAATTACCTGTTGCCCATAGCTGTGTCCTTCTGAATCATCAGAATAGTTTCAGAGGAGGAATGTTCAAATTTAATACAAACTTTGATGCAGATTTGTTGTTCTGCTTGCTCAGTCACTTTGAATGGACGACCACACAGTACACATGCTCACTCAACAGTGTGCACTGCCCCCACTAGCTAGTACAGTAAAGGCGTCATTATTCACTCATATGCATTCCAGTCCACTCTCCTTGGCTGCCAGGTTGCATAGATGTCTTGTAAACCATTCTTGTTATATTAACAATGGATGGACTTTTTCCAGACAGACCTCATATATTTATATATATATATATGTATGTATATGTATATATATGTATATATAGTAATTGAAATAATCCCTTATCCTTACATAGGGAATTCTAGTTTTTGCATGGCAATTGTACACACAGGTTTTAGTTACCGCAGGTTAGTTAAATTACACTCCTCCCCCAACATCACAATTCAATTTCAGTTACTAGGCTATATTAACTGTGCATAATTGCGTAAAGTGCAGACATGGCTGCTGTTACCTCTGACCACAAGTCACTATGTAGATAACAGCTTTGCATTATGTTCAGCACCAATTACATTGCTACCTTCAAAGTCCTTTGGAGATAGGTCACTACACACATATGAAACAGATTCCCTAGGTGAAATTCGCACATGCTTTCTAGTATGTCATAGTAACTGAACCATCATAAATAAGAACCTTTGTGCCAGTCTAGGGCAGAGTATACATGTTGCACTGTGATAATTTCAAGCTTTTTAAAATTGATATTTGTGGACTTAGTGTGAGATTCTTGTTGTTTTTTAACATACCATATGATTTCAGATACGCCCTCAGTCTTTTCACTTCTTGTAATGATTTCTTACCAGATTATATGATATTTGTGGAGAAGAGGTTTATTATTAGGTCATCCCTTTTACGTAGTTTTTTCTCCATTTACAATAGCTCTACACAATCTAAACCAGCCCCGCACAGGTTTCAAACCACAGTAATCAGGCATTAAACAACACATGTATTTTCAGACCAAAGAAGTCTGTTTTGTACTTCCAAAGTCATTGGTGATTTCTATTATTTGTTGTGTTTTAATTTAATTTATTTTTTTAAAGATTATATTTATTTATATAATCTAAGTAGAAAGGACTTAGAGAGGGAGAGAAACGTCAACATGTGGTTGCTTTTTACATGTCCCCTACTGGGGACCTGGCCTGCAACCCAGGCATGTGTTCTAACTGGGAATCAAACCAGTGACTCTTTGGTTTACAGGCTGGAGCTCAATCCACTGAGCCACACCAGCCAAGGCTATTTGTTGTTGTTGTTTTTTATAAATAAACATTTAATGTTAGACTTGATTTAGATTTATAGAAAAGTTGTAAAATAATACCAAGGGTTTCTGTTAGCCTTATAAGCCTTATACCTGGTTTTCCTTATTATTAACATCTTATATTAGTATGGTACATTTGTCACAGTTAATAAACTGATACTGATGCATTATTATTAACTAACATCCATGCTTTATTCAGATTATATTAGTTTTTTAACCTATTTTCTGTTTTTTGTTTGTTTGTTTTAACATCCCAATCAGGATACCCCATTATACTTAGTTGTCATATCGAATTAGGTTCCTCTGGCTATGACGGTTTCTCAGACTTCCCTTGATTTGAATGACCATGACAGGCTTGAGGAGTATCGCGCAGTTTGTACAATGTCCCTGAAGTGTATTCGTCTGAAGTTTTCTCATGATTATTTTGAGGTTATGGGTTTTTGGTAGGAAGACAGTAGGATAAATTGCCATTCTTATAAAATCATATCTAGGGTAGATGCTATCTGTATGACATCACAGATGAGGTCTCCGTGATCACAAAACCAAGGTTTTATTTGCCATGTTTCTCACTCCAAAGTTGCTCTGCTTGCTGCGTTCCCATGTGCGCTGTTTGGAAGGAGGTCACTGTCATAGCCTATCTGTGGGGAGAGGGAGAGTTACACTTTACCTCAGCGAGTTTCAACCTTTTTTATCTCACGACACACACAAACTAATTGCTAAAATTCTGCAGCACACCAAAAAATATTTTTTGCCAATCTGATAAAAATAGGTATAATTTTGATGCTTTTTTGCTGCAAAGTGACTTTTTTAAAAAAATCAGGTGCCTATACTTGTATATAAGGATTTCTGATACAAGAATTAACCAATCTGACACAATCTTATTATGCGACGCGGCCAATAAGATGCAATTCTATTATATGATCTATATACTTATGGTTCATGACAGGGAATTCAGGCTGGACAGCTATTATTGTGTTGGCTGTTGTCTTTTTTCTTTATTATTTAACAATCTAAGAGAAAGGAGGTCAGTGTCCCTGACTAAATAGTCAGACATTGTATGTTTTAAAAATTCTTGTGGTACGCCTGTTGAAAATCATCACTCTAGCTAGCTCCTTGAGGGTGGACTATCAGCATAGGTTATTTGCGATTCTTCAGGATGGGGAATTTCTCTATTCTCCTTGACTTTTAAAAATTATTTAATCTTTTATTTATGTCATTGTGGATTAGTAGATATGTATTTTATATTTTGGGTGGGTTACAATGAAGTACTTTGTTTTTGAATTTGTTGCTTAATTTTGCCCAGCCTTGGACATTGGAGCTCTTACAGTTGGCTTTGGTGTCCTTTTGACATGCGCTCTCTCTCTCTTTTTAACACTTCTTCGCTTTCTGTATTTATAAGATGCTCAATGTGCATTTTGTGTATTTCACTCCTTCCAGTCCTAGAATCAATCATTTCTCGTAAGTGTCCAGTTCTTTTTTTGGGAGAAGGGTTTTGGAAACCAAGATCTGGGTGGTAGCTGTGATCATTGCTGGTGGGTGTTGTTGCTTCCCGGCTCTCTCAGAAGTCAGAGCAAGGAAATATATGCATGTGTACTAACTCAGGCATCCATACAGATCTATAAATATTTCTATGTGTGTCCACCTGTATCTATAGTAAAGTAAACACAAGTTCATATCGATGCATAATCTAGTATTACATGGATCTTTCTAGCCTTGTCCCCTTGGTTGTCTGTATTCTCCTGGTCTAACAGTGAGAAATCTGGTTTCCACCTCTGTGATTCACCTGCTTGATTTTTCATTTTTTAAAAAAAAATTAAAATATTTTATTTATTTACTTTTAGAGATAGAGGAAGGGATGGAAAAAGAGAGAGAGAGAGAGAAACATCAATGTGTAAGAAATACAGTGATTGGTTGCCTCTCATGTGCCCCCAACCAGGGACCTGGCCCACAACCCAGGCATGTGCCCTGACCAGGAATTACATATTTACTTGAAGAACTGCATATATATATTTATAATTAAATGCGGGTTGAACTAGCATACTCTTTTCACACTATTTTTGGAAAATGCTGAACTTGGAGTTAGAATTTCTGGATTAAAGTCATTGATCTTTTGTTAACCTATGATACCTCAGATCAATTACCTTTCTTAATCTCAGTTTCCTCAGATTCAAGTTTACTAGGTTATCTCCCAGTGGCAGTCCTATTCCAAGGTGTTCCATGCCTTTTCCAGAACTGAAAAGTGCAGTGCTTGCTATGCTGCTGTCCATGTTTCTGATAAGGAAGCGATTGACATGGAGGAAAGATAAGTAAGAGGTATGTTTGGGATTTGGAAAGACATTATTGTAGTTCTTAAGAATTGGATATTATAGGACTTTTTTCTAATATCATCTTGAGTTGTCTTACTAAAATTAAATACAAATATAAATTTAGGTGTTTTTGTGTTATTTGAGATTACCAAGTAATGCTATTTTAAGAATGTTTATCTCACATGGCTGATTTGGATTCCAATTTAGCTTGCTTTTTTATGAGGTATATAAAGATATCTTGATTTATCTGCATGGCTGATGGAGGAATATCTACTCCTAGTATCAATTTAACCATTTACTTCTTTGTTGTCCTCATATCTCAGTCAGAAATATTTGTAATAAATATTTCTTGAGGTTTTATTGATTTTTCTAGAAACATGTTTTCAGTTGCTCCTCACGATAACTCTTTTGAGACTGGTATGTTGCAATTTTAAGGTAAAGAAACAGAAGATTATGAAGTGAGTGTAAACTAATCAAAATTAGCTTTATTTATGCTTTCTGTTTTATTAATCTTTCCATTAATCCCTACGCGATGATATTAATATGGGAGTTACAAGCACCGACGCCAACCGGGGCAGGCAGATAATGTAAGGGATCCTGATTGGGTGGGAGAAAGACAACAAAAGCACCCTGATAAACAGCAACTTGTAAGGGGCCTTTGGCCATTGTTGCCCATTTACAAATAGGATGTTTTCAAATGCACCGGAAAGCCTTCTCTTTCTTCTTTCCTCTTTCTCATTCTTATGAAAGAATAAAAATAAAGCAAAAACCCAGACTTGTATTTGAAGTATTCAAATTGTTCAATGTTTGCAACTAATACAAAATTTCTATGACATATGGTGGACCAATTACATCTGGTGTGTTTTCTGCCTGCAGCTTGTATGCTAGGAGTTCGATGTGTGTTTTGAAGAGATAGCAGGAAGAATTGTACTATTGCTTTGCATCCACCAGCATATGTATACTGGACCGGTGTCTTCCACAGAGCACTGACTATGCCGTTCTGTGGATTTACCCCCACTGGATTCATATTTTGTCAGTTACTTTATAGTATCTCTGTTTTATTCGAACAGAACTCCTAAAATGTTTTACTAATACACAATATAGAGTTCCCAATTGCTATAACATATACTAGGAAGAAAAAGTCATTAAAATGTCACCTTTAGATGACTAAAATAAAAAGACATGTAGAACTTAAATCATGTTTAATTTACTTTGAAAGCCTGTTCTCAACTTGCCATAAAAGTTAAATAAAAAGAGAAGCAGTAAACAACAGTCTTCCTGATTAGTGTTTCTTGTCAACAATATTATTAAAAAATAAAAACTCAGGTACCAAACACATCATACTGAATATTTCATAGTTAGATGGACCTGCTGACCTCTAGAACTCTTGGCCCACTGAATCAATTTTAATATGTTAGCAGTCCACAGCTACCTTTTAGATAAGGACACATAATATCTCATTTTATTGATAAGGAATTTGTAGCCAGAGAAGTAAAATGACTTCCCAAAGCCATACAGAGATTTTTTCTTTGTTACATGTACTGAGTGATTACTTTTATAGAATAAGAATTCTAAATTTAACCATTTAAATATCACAGAAACATTAAATAAGTGCCTCTTTTTAAAAATGAGATCATGGACAATCTATACTAATATAAGGATTTTAGAAGTTTCCAGCTGCTTCTCCATTTTAATAACAAAGAGAGGGAAATTAGAGTATTTGAGAAGATAAGTGTACAAAAAGACATAGCAAATAAGATTCCTTTGAAACACCAGCTCTGTGTGTGGGGGGAGGTATGTTTTGGTGTCACATGGGTCACCATTAGGGTTTCTATTGGACAGCAAACATCTGTCTCTGGGTGAGAAGCTCATCTAGATTTCCTGATTTCCTTTCTCATTGTCTACCTCATCTTGTAGCTTCTTGTTTTAAATGTCGCTGTAATTTTATCAGGCTGTCCATTCTGAATTCAATTGAAAAAGTAATTTCTATTGTATGATTTCTTTCTTTTTCATGTATCAGTCTGATTTCTCATTTTTGAGTTATAATAACATGAACTACTTTCCCATCCATTTTCATACCAAGGTGTAGAGAGATTGAAGGCTCATTAAATTACATTTTTTAAAATAAAATCCTTTGGGTCACTTCTTTCCCTATGGAGGCAGTTTTTCTCCTAATTAAACCATTCACATATTCAACTACTACGTATATCCATCAGGAAATACGTTTGTGAATATAACCCACTGATCTTTAAATATTCTGAATTGGATGTGTCATGAATTTGGAAATTAGCATATCTATTTCTATTTATGACTTGGCAAACTATGGCAACTTTCAAAAGTCATCTAGTTTATTTAAATGATGTAAAAATATTAATCCTAAAGCATATTGACATATCTTTAATAGTTTGAAACATGCTTGGATTTTTATTATTATGGGAATCCATGAAATGGTAAATGCCGTATAATAATTTATTGCACTAAATATTCTACCCAACACTTTGATTAGCAACCAAGGGTTTCTATTTAAAAAGTATCCTAGGAAGGAAAAAGAACTATCTTTAAGTTCTATGAGACTTTTGTTAAATTAAATAAATCCCCCACTTCCAAAGGACATTTTAATCTGCCAGAAAATTATAATAGTGTATTGGATTTGTAAGAATAAAACAATTTATCACTACTTGCTGGAAAACTACCACCTATTATATCCAATAAGCAAGTCTCTCTGCAGGTGTATGTAGTATACATTTATACATCTGTAGGTAGAAGTCGTGGCGGGGAAGGGGCGCTTTTCCTGAGGACAGTAGCAACAAGGCCATAGTAATATGCCTCATGCAAGTGTCTTGCAGACAGCAATACGATGTCCAGAGTGGAAAACATGAATGTGTTTTTCCTGTGCTTGGTCTGACTCTTGTTAAATTCCCAAAATAAGCAAAGGAGATTTTCAAGGAAATTACAAAAGTAGTTAACCACCAAAATTAAGCTTTTATATCACTCTACTCTGATTATAAATTGTGCTAGGTACATAAGATCTTCTTTCTCCTACACAGGAGGATTTAAGTCAACTTTCATGGCGTGCTCCATTCACAAGTCTTTCATCATTATTGGAACACAGTAAATGACACTATGTCTTAGATGATCTAAGTCGAGCCCATGTATGTTTATTTCCAATCATTCATTTCCAAGTGACTCCTGTCATCTTAAGTGTTACATTATTTACACATAGATAATTGTTAGACAACTGTAGACAATTATAAAAAAGAAAATTTTCATAAATTTTTTTCACTTCATTTCCATGGAACCGTTTCCTTCCTTCCCCCTTTGGACACTTAATGTCCCAAAGAGGACAATATGCTTCTTTTATCCAGATCATTTAAAATTCAAGAAGCACCATGTTTTTCAGATTTTTTTTTAAGATTTTATTGATTTATTTTTAGAGAGAGGGGAGGTGAGGGAGAGAGGGAAACATCAATGTGTGGTTGCTTCTCGCACGCCCCCCACTGGGGACCTGGCCTGCAACCCAGGCATGTGCCCCAACTGGGAATTGAACCGGCGACCCTTTGGTTCACAGCCTGTGCTCAATTCACTGAGCTACACCAGCCAGGGTGAGAAGCACCATGTTTTTCACAGAACTATTATAGGTAGCGATGCAGATGTGGTTGGGGGAAACTGTAGAACATATGCAGTGGTCTTCACATGCCTGGCAAACTGCCTAAGATATGCAACATAGTCCCTTCTTTACAGGCAAATAAATTTTTCAAACTTGTAATTCAAAAATGAAGAAATTCACATGCCTTCATTTCCTTGGCCTGCACCTCAGCAGGGTGTTTTGCTACTGGAATTACTTGGTAACCACAGAAATGCAGTAATGAGAAGCTGCCATGGCAGTCCTCAGAATTCCACACAGTCTTACTTGGAAAATTCATTAGGGCTGCATTATCATATTGAGATCATCTTGTTTCAAACCTTGTTACTCCTTATCTCCTACAAAGGATGAGAAACCCAAGAATTTTGCCATCCAAAAAATGCAATAGTTTTTCCCGTACTCAATTCATTAATGGGAAACATATTTTGATACTTCTGACCTTACAAACTGCCTGCAAACAGACTGCAAGGCAGCTGCAAATGCTAGTGACTCTGCAGCCCATTGTGTGCATGCTCCGTGGTGACATTCACCTCACAGGCCTAGTGCACTGCACATGCACAGTTGTCTAGGAGCTGCCATGGAGACCGCATCTTTTGAAACCAGGATGGGGCTTTGTGAGGATTCTGTGTGTCATTTGCAGTGTTCATATCTTGTTGATTATTACCATTTATACAGTGCAATTTCAGTCATTTTTAAGATGCTGTATGTATTCTACTGAACTCATTTATAGTTTCATTTTCAAACTTCCAGAGTTTAGCACATAACCATTGCTTGTCACATGCTTTCTTTTTTGAAGAGAATGAACTAGCTTTCTCAATTACTCTAAGATCTGGTTTCTTCTGTTTCTTTTCTACTAACCTTACATTTGCTCTTCTTATGGCATTCAGTCATATATTACTAAGCTTTTTCACAGCAGGATCTTTATAATTCTTGCATTTTTTCTACTACCTATCATAGTTCAAGGCACAGGTAATAACTCAGTGCAAATGGAATTCCTGCCTCTCCTCCCCCATCTCCTTCTCTTTCCTTTTAACATATGATTTCATTAAGGACATAGATGTAAAGAAACTACTGGGCTAAAATTATCACATAATCCACTGATTCTTAGCAAGGTATGAAAGACTACTAGAATCACTTAGAAAAGAAGGAAATGAAAGAGTGGGGAGCAGAATGCATATGTAGTGAATCTGATATGCTTTACCAGCTCAAAAAAACTATTATTAATTTATTCACATGATTTTCAAAGTGTGGTCCTAGATTCACAGCATCAGCATCACCTGAGAGCTTGTTTGAAATGTGAATTTCTGAGTCCCGTTTCGGTTCTGCTGAATTAGAGACTCTGGTGTAGGAACCAATAATCCAGTTTCTAATAAGCTCTCTTGGTGATTCTGAGGCATGCTGATGTTTAAAAATCACTCAAGTCCAGATCTCTATATTTACCCATAGGAAAGACATGACAGAGAAAGTATGCAGTGATTCAAGGTCATATAGTAAGTTAACCTAAATGTACTTGTTTATATTGCAGGTTCTCTTTTACCATAGCAACAGAGCACTAGTTGCAAGTTTACTTGTGATTTTGCTTGGCAATTTTTGCTCTTCTGTGAATTCAACATACCCATGATATTTTATTTTACTTGCAGTAATCATTGAGCATGTACAGTAAAACATACACTCAATACTTTAGAATTTGAATTGGCTGAATGATTTCTGAATATGAAGCTCTCAATCTTCCATTATGCTTCATTTCACAATTTAATTTTTAAAACCTAAAATCTTTTCCTTGGGTGGTGTGGCTCAGTGGATTGAGTGCCGGCTTGTGAACAGGAAAGTCACCGGTTCGATTCCTGGTCAGAGTACAAGGCTGGGTTGTGGGTCAGGTTCCCAGTTAGGGGCGTGTGAGAGGCAAATAATCAACGTGTCTCTCACACATTGATGTTTCTCTCCCTCTCTTTCTCCCTCCCTTCCCCTTTCTCTAAAGTTAAATAAATAAAATATTTTTTAAAAAGGATAAGAAATAGTAGGGAAAAACCCCTAAAATCTTACATTTATAGTTAATATAAAATTAAAGCACAGCTATTCAAATTATTTTTTTTATTAAAACATCTATATTCTTTTTTGATAGCATACTGTAATGTTGTCTCAAATCCCATCCTTCTACTCTCACTTGGAAGCACCATAAAAAATTATGCTTTCTTTGTGCACATCTTTCTATGATATGGACTTTTCTGTTTTTATTGATATAGGTCTGCCTACTGGTTATGTTTATATTTACTTGAACTACTTGAAAGGAGAGTGCCTACATGAATACTCGAGAAATAAACATAGGAAAAAATAAAGCCCTCACAATTTTTTCTTAGAAATAACACTTTATTGAGGCTGAAAATTGCTACCTACTATGGATACATATATACGCATATTTCTTTCCTCCCATGTTTTATATCCAGGAGGAGAAAAAAAGTATTTGGTTTGTGTGTGAGGTTCCCAACAGAAGAGGTATAATGACAATGGCTAAAATCTATCTGAAGATAATTTACAATCTGGAAGTGACTATCATGTTTTTTAGTATCTTTTTAAAAAATATTTTATTTATTTATTTTATTTTTTAAAAGATTTTATTTATTTTAGAGAGGAGAAGGGAGGGGGAAAGAGAAGGAGAGAAACATCAATGTGTGGTTGCCTCTCATACACTCCTTGTTGGGGACCTGGCCTGCAACTCAGGCGTGTGCCCTGACTGGGAATTGAACCAGCAACCCTGTGGTTTGCAGGTCAGCACTCAGTCCACCAAGCCATACCAGTCAGGGCTGTTTTCTCATATCTTATCTTGGAAATTCCTTGGGATCATTTCCTAAGTGTCACTGTTACTGCATATTGTTTAGGTTATGACGCACTCTTCCAATGGTTAAAAGTCGGAGAGTTGAATGAGTATCTTTATGACTTTTTCTTTGAACTCTGCATCTAGTAGACAGCTTGCCTCAGTTTCATTTAATTCTTTTTCTGGGGTTTTGTCCTGTTGTTTCATTTGGAACATATTCTTCTCTATACTCATCTTGCCTGTTTGTTTCTATGTATTGTGTTAGATAGGTCAGCTAAATCTCTTGGTCTTAAAAAACTGGACTTATTTAGAACAACCTAAGTGCCCATCTACAAATGAATGGATCAAGAAACTATGGTACATCTACACAATGGAATTCTATGTAGCAGAAAGTAAGAAGGAGCTTATACCCTTTGCAATAGCATGGATGGAACTGGAGAGCATTATGCTAAGTGAAGTAAGCCAGGCATTGAGGGACAGATACCATATGATCTCACCTTTGACTGGATCATAATCAACAAAAGCAGAAAGCAAGCAGAACATAACCAGAGACATTGAAATTAAGAACAGTCTAACAATAGCCAGGGGGGAGTGGGGAGGGGACAAAGGGGAGAAGGGTTTTCAGGAATCACTATGGAGGGCACGTGGACAGAACCAAGGGGGAGGAGGGAGGCTGGGGAGGGGGGTGGGGTTGGAGGGGGAGGGAGGAGGGGAAGGGAGAGGATGCAAATAACTAATTGAACAACAATAAAGTAATTATTAAAAAAATAAATAAAAAAAAATAGAAAGTGTCCTGGGGCCCTTATTTAGAAGAGTCTCCCTTGTCACCAGAGCCAGGTGCTCTAATGGGTGGACTAATGGGTCCTTCTGTTGTGTCTGGACACACTGGCAGGCAAGGTTGGTCTCTGGCCTGCTGCTTGTGAGGGCTGGCCACAACTGTTGCAGGCTCACTGGTGTGCAGGGCAAGGCTTGGATGAGGCTGACTGCAAAGCCCGTGCCTGCTGTTGCAGACACACTGCTGTGTGCTGGTGCTGAGTGATGCGGCCCACTGTGTGTGGCAGGGCCGGGGGTGCTTTGGAGTGGGGCTACCCTGGGCAGGTCCTCAGGGAAAAACTAGGGTGGAGTGAACAGTGGTAGCAAGGTTAACAGACAGTGTCCGATTTGGTGCCCGCCAGTTTCAGACCAGCTAAGTTAAAAAAAGGAGAAAAATGGTGTCCACCAACATCTCTGACATAAGGTCAAGTTCCAGCAGATCCATCCAGCACACACCCTAGAATTAGTCAATGTATCACCTCCATGTATGACCTAGGTGCTTTTCAAACTGCTACCTCTGTTCCAGAACTCAGAGTGCAACCTGGGTTTTGTGCAGCCCTTTGGTTCTCCCAGGTGGAAGCCTCACTGGTTTTCAAAACCAGATGTTATGAGGGCTCCACTTGCTAGCTAAAGTCAGCCTGGCTAGGGGTCAGACTCTCCTCTCTCGGGGACGACCTCTGTGGTTGTGATAACCCTCTCACTTGTGAGGCACTGCACGAGGAGTGGGACATAGGGTGGTTCCTGACTAGGCTTAGTCTCTGCCCCTCCTACACGTTTCAGTGTGGCTTTTACTTTATACCTGTAGTAGCTGAAATCGGTTCTGCTGTTCTTCAGGTGGTTCTATATATGAAATTGCAGTTTTGTGGTCAATGAGAGGAGGTGAGCTCAGGAACTTCCTACTCTGCCATCTCGAACTGAAAACAGGAAGCTTGCTCTTGAATGTCAATTTAGCTTGTCTGTGGAAAGTCATTATTTGTGGTTGGTACACTGCCCCTGCAAGAAACGTGTCTGTGGATGGAATCGCCAGAGTCACTTGGTGTAGGCCTCTCTGGATCTATCTTGTTTGGGACTCTCTGCACTTCCTGGACTTCAGCAACTTTCTTAAACTCTGAGCTGTAGTTCATTTATCAATAAAATGGTTATAGAATAAGTGCCCGTTGATAACATTGCTTTAGGAATTTAGGAAAATGTTTACAAAGTGTTTGTCATTGGCTCTAGAATATGTACACTTCAGTTATGTATAAAAGCAGATTTTTTAAATATGTGATTTAGAGGCAAAAAATTTCTAAAAAAAGTGGGTCCTCTTATTGAATAGTGAGTGTACAAAAAAAGGTCTTTTTTATTTTAAAGATTTTATTTATTTATTATTTTTAGAGAGAATGGAAGGGAGGGAGAAAGAGAGGGCGAGAAACAGCAATGTATGGTTGCCTCTCACATGGCCCTCACTGGGGACCTGGCCTGCAACCCAGGCATGTGCCCTGATGGGGAATCAAACGGAGACCCTTTGGTTCCCAGCCTGCGCTCAATCCACTGAGCTACACCGGCCAGGGTGAAAAAAATGTTTTTTAACACATAAACTTCTCTGCAAATGGTTGTATAAATGGATCACTGAAAATAGTTTATCATTAATATATAGTATTACATTACTTTTACTGAAAACCAGTATCTTTTTGAGAAAGGGACTTTAGAATTTATCTAGGCCAGTTAACTAATCTCATCTTAGTTTGAGTAATTTTAGCTGCTGTCACAACAAAAGCATCAATTTTCATCAAGCTGTAATTTAAAAATATTTATTCAGGTAATGGACCAATGTACACGTTTGAGTTTCATTTGTGGCTTTATTCCAGCTGATGATACAATGACACAGAATCTTTGCCTTTGGATCTCTGTCAAAGCTTTGTATTCCCCTGACTCCAGCTGGCCCTTGGGGGAAAAAGAGGAGCTAGGTATTTCCATTTCTTAACCATTGTTCCCTAGAAGTTACACTTCTCATAACTTTTTCCTATAAGTTACAAAATCTCATTTACAATCATGCTTTCTTTAGAGAATTATTCATAAAGACCCATCCAAATGTAAGAAGGGCTGCAAAATATGGTCCCCAGCTGGTGAGCACTCCTAGTGACAACTCAGCTACAAAAAGAAAAACACACCCTTTGGTGAGCAGATACGCCACAACCTCCTTCCTACTGAGAAACAACGGCCTAAAAGAGGGTCCTGAATACAAGTACCTAGGACCTAACTCCGTGTTTATCAGTTAGATTTTCTCATCATGTAAAAGGATAGGCAACATGTTTTCCATTAGGAAACATTTTATTGTGCCACAGTCTTAAGATGTTAAAATTGCTAAAATGATGAATAATCAACACATATAAAATCATTTTCTTCATGTTTGCCACTTTATAAGTATACAGTGTATGTTAACATAATTTAAATGTCCATTTAGTACCACTAAAATAGGTAATATTCCTCTGTTTAGTAGTTAGAGACAATAAATATGTACATTATTCTAGAAAAGATAAATGTTTTCTTTCAACCACTTTCTCATAAATGACTGAGACATTTTCATTTACTATTAATGCCACAGATTATAAGGTTTACCTGAAGCATAATTATTGCTGGTAAATAGAAGACACAAGATTGAAGTTTTTCAGAAAAAGTATTCATTGCTCATAAATGTAATGCAATCTGTTGTTTACTCATCATTAAACATATGTTGTTTTGGTTAATATACAGTGACAATGAAAACCCAATTTAAAATACCCTTAATTTATTTGCCAAATTTTAAATGTATTTTCCTCTTAGCCTGACAAATATTTGTGCATGCTCCTTTTAGTTTATTTTTAGCATATACATAAATGTCTTAAGCAACTTCATGTGCTGTATATTTCCCTATTTCTTTCAACAATTTTTTGCTTGAGGCAAGAAGTGACATAATATGCAGTATTCAGTGAAATGAAATCAGAAGATATTATCCAGTGAAGAGGTTGATCATGATAATTTTTCATCGAGATTTCTCATTTGCATGGAACTCTTCAAAGATGCACAAGTGTATGAGAAGTGTAACTTAGGAGAAATGTAAGAAGTTATGAAAAGTGTAACTTCTAGGGGAAAATGGTCCCACATGTTTTTTTTAATAAATTAGCAAAAGTAATTTAACTGCAATAAATTATGATCACTATACCTTTCAACTCTGTTACCTTTTGTCGTGCTCCCCCTCCTACCTACAGATATGCATATGTTTGCTTTGATTCTATCTCTTTTTCAATTTTTAAGATCTTAAAAAGATTCTAAGTTTCTTAAAAATAATTGCATTAATTCAGGAAATACTGAAGTTATCATAGATTAAACCAGTGGAAATTCCCATGGACTGTAATTTTGCCCCCAGCCTTCAGTGGGGACATATTGTCGTTATTCTATGCTTGTAGGTCAGCTACAAGTTGTTAGTCTCCACAGATCTGCATGCATGGCGATTGCTGCTTATTAATGTATCCACTTCCTGTTGAACTTTTACATGTCTTTTCACCTGGATGCACCACTAGAGTTTTTCTGTATAGCAGATGCTTTTAAGTATTATGGGAGTTGTACAGACAAACTGTGATATAAATTATTGAACTTGACTGGGTTTCTCAATCAAGGGAATGTTTTCCACACTTTAGTCTTTCTAGAGCTTAGGGTCTGTCCAGTGTTACATGAAAAAAGAAATAAGATAGAGAAAAGGACTAAGTTGTCTTTTTTAACTTGTAAAGTCCGTTCCTCTTTTATAAATATAGAGTAGGGGTCTGTGCATTTTGTTCCTGATCACTAGATGAGCTTAATGCTGTGCAGAAGTGGGGGTGCATCAGAGATTTTACTTTCCATGAGAGAAAATCATCTTCATAAATCCAAACTCATCCCAGGGAAATAACTGCTGGGAGATTTTGATCTGCCCCATTTCTGTTTCCTTGAGAGAGCGCTCCTTGCTGCTTGCATGAGCCCACACCATCCTGTCCCCTGCTGCAGGGCGTGCACCGTCCTGATTCTCAGATATCAGCCTGACATTCGTGTCAGGGTAAAGCCTGATGAAATTGGAATAAAAATAGTACAATAAGTAACTCAAATATTCATGTTGCTCACATTTTTTAAATTTTATTCATCACAAATTTTTTAGATAATAGAATATTCAAATATCTTAATGTGTAATTGCCATTTCATAGCATCCAGTTGCTTTTAAGTAGGGTTATCAGCAATAAGAACATCTGTAGATGAAGCACAAATATTCATATTAGCCTGGTAGAAAGAGAGAACAAG